>JAGFPH010026478.1:0-10407 GCA_018207615.1 Philaenus spumarius
CCATTCCAGTTCAATCCGGATTTTCGACCGATTCCGGTTTAGGCTAAAATAGAACAATGCCCACCTTTATCTCTTTGCGTCCTTTCCGCATTCACTCTTCTACTTGTCTCTCTGGCATTCGGAACGGAAGCAGTTTTCGCTATCGCAATTAATTGCATATCAACGTGGTTACAAATCACTCTACGCAAGTATCGCTAATTTAAATGTGTGTTGTGTTCTATTTCAACGCCGCTAACCGTACTACGTAATATATTTGGAGGTATAAAACCTACAAACTTTATAACCAAACTTGTGCATACAACGATCTTTACCGCCGCATAACAACTAACTGAATATTATAATATATAGTGACAATACTTATTAACGCCCTTTAGTGTAGTGTATATATGTTTTGTGTTATTGTGTAATTATCTGGCCAGATAAAACATTTTGAAACGGACGAATAGTGCAAGAATCAAGATCAAGGCGCCAGTCAACAAGCCATCGCTTCAACTATACAGAAGGTATGATATTTATTTGTATTCACTACATTTCTAAAGGGCAATCAATTTTACTATCATTGTTCACTTGCTATTTTTAATACCGCTATAAACAGGTACAGTAGGTTTATGAGTTTATTTTTTTATTTTAGGAACTTTTTGTAATGTGCTAATACTGTACTGTAGTAAATTTATTGTCGTTAATTTTTACTGTGCAAGATTGTCTACATATTAAGGAAAATTAACGGTTTCTATCAAACTTTATTATTTGTAGGTGGCCTTACGATTCGTGGAACGGTCGGCGGAAGCTAAGCCTGCTGACGTTTTGCTAATGAAGCGTTGGCGAGATATCGCTGGAAAAAACCGGTGTGAAAAGAAAAAACAGAAAAAGATGGAAGATTTTTTTCAAAAAACAGTAGGTTTAAAACAGTACTTAACAAGTTGTAAATACAGTATACTATGTACATAATACTATGTATGTAGAAGCATTAATGTTTTATTAAAAGTTTGTTAAATAATCTAAAAGTGTGGTTTTTATCATTGCCTTTGATTTTTTTCATTTTAAACTTTTAAAAAATTGCAATTTTTTAACCGAAATTTTGGTTATCCGAAATGACCTCCGCCCCCTTTATTTCGGTTAACAGAGGTTCTACTGTAACTCCATACATGGAGTTCACTCTTAGGATGATTTTGCCTTACTAAAATACATGCTTCACAACTATTTGCCATTCTTTCAATATCTAGATCTAAACCAGGCCACCAAAAATACGACCTAGCTATAGACTTCATCTTTACAATTCCTACATGTCCTACGTGTAGTTCATCTAACAAATAAAATCTTATTGACTTAGGAATAATTACTCTATGACCCCATAACAGAATATTCCCTTCAATTCATCTTTTCTACGCACAAAATCATTTAATGTAACTGTACATTTATTTAACATATCTGTAGACCAACCGTATTTTAAACAATTTAAAGTAATTTTCAAAATTGGATCCTTTTTAGTTTCTTCTCTCACATCTTTAAAATTGATAGGTATTTTATCTTCTACTATATTTTGAAGTTAGGTACCAGTTACCTCATTTTCATTTACATGGTTACTTAATTCTAAAGGTTCAAAAATCGGTAACCTAGATAAACCATCAGCATTTCCATGATCTTGTGATCTTACATAGCAAATATTAAAATTATATGCTGATAAGAAAAGAGCATACCTTTGTAGTCTACTGGCAGCCAAAAGAGGTAAACCTCTCTTTGGTCCAAAAATGCTCAGCAACGTTTTATGGTCTGTTTTTAAAGTAAAATTTCTTCCTCATAAATACTGATTTAATTTTTGAATACCCCAAACAATAGCTAATGCTTCTTTATCAACTTGCGAGTAATTAGTTTCAGCTTTACTAAGTGTTCTTGACACAATTGTGCGTTCCATTCCTTCAGGCAGTAACTGAGATAAAACACAACCAATCCCATAAGCTGATGCATCACATGCTAGTGTAAGATTCAATTCCGGGTTATAATGCGCTAATACTTTTGGTGATACTAATCCTTAATTTGCTTAAATTAAAATGCTGTCATTTCCTTTTTACCAAATTTAAATTCTACTCCATCTTTTAGTAAGTTATACAATGGATACAATATATTAGTTACGTTTTTCACAAATCTTGCATAATAATTAACTAAACCAAGAAAACCCTTTAATTGTGATACATTTTCCGGAATTGGAGCTTGCACTATGGCCTTAATTTTACTTTCGGCTGTATGCAACCCATGTTTGTCAATTACATAGCCTAAATATTCTACACTCTGCTTACAAAATTCACATTTATTCTTTTCAATGGTTAAGCCATTTTCTTTTAACCTATATAACATTTGTCTAAGACTATCATAATGTTGCTTTGTGTCACATCCAGTAATTAAGATATCGTCTAAAAATACTACTACACCATCTATACCTAATAATATTTTTTCAATTATTTTCTGAAAAATGCCAGGGGCAGATGAAACTCCATAAGGAATTCTATTATATGCAAACAATCCCTTATGTGTACTGATTGCTACTAATTCTTTTGACTCATCGCTTAACTCTATTTGTTGATAAGCTTGTCTTAAATCTAATTTAGTAAAATATTCCCCTTTATTTAAACTAGCAAATAATTCATCAATTCTAGGTAAAGGATATTTTTCTACCCTTAAAAATTGGTTTAATGTGATCTTATATTCCCCACAAATTCTTAGTTGCCCATTTTTCTTTAATATAGGAACTATTGGTGTTCCCCAATCTGAATTTTTAATAGGACATAAAATATTTTCAGACACTAGACGATTCAATTCTGCCTCTACCTTGGGCTTCATAGCAAAACGAATAGGCCTACCAGGCTTACAAAATTTAGGAGTGAAATTTTTTTTAAATTCCAGTTTGATTTTTGATTTATTATATAACCCTATTTTATCATTCATAACTTCGGGAAATTCTATACATAAAGAATTAATTAAATCTATCCTCTTATTATTATTATTTTCACATTCAACATATTTCAATGGAATTTGTATTTCTACTTGCAACTCCTTTATCCAATCTCTACCCATGAGTGTTGGACCTCCTTTTTTAATAACATATAAATTAAAATTTTTATTCACACCCTTATACAGTAAAACCTCTTATATCCGCATCAATGTGGCGCCGGGCGATCCGGATATAAAAAAATCCGGATTTGAGAGAGGTTTTTTTTAATATGGGTAAATTGGTTGAAATTAGGGATGGGTCGATTCTCGATACCGATTTTCGATACCACCGATACTTTAGCTTTGGTATCGGTATCGAGAATCGATAGCCGAAACTCGATACCGATTACCGATACCAAGAAATACTCAGTTGTCAGAACTGCCCGTTCTCGTATAAACTCCGTGAATGTAATCTCCGGTATTTGCAATCGCATTCTCTGTATTTTAACTCAATTCAGCATTTTACAATAAATATCAGTAGGGAAAATGTAAAACATTATTAATTTTATGTAAGTAGACATTTTCCCCAGTAAAATGTTTTAGGCAATTGTTTCCTTTCATAAGTAAACACTTCTTGTTTTATTTTTATTCATGCGTAGGCTGTTATTTGTACACAAGAAATCTAGAGTAGGCTCAAGGTCAAACAAACACTTATTGATTCGTTTGTTATCGTGTCTATAGAATTAGGGTGTCTACTGTGAAGAAAAATAACACATTTTATAGATCGGTAACAAAAGTATTTAAACTTTAAAGTAATAATTTTATTTGTTTGAAATCGGGTAAAACTTGTTGGGATTTATGTTACCTGTGATTTATAATTTTTATGGGAGTCCCGACGGAATTCCTTTGTTTTAATTTTTACAGACCAACTCAAAAACATCATTCGCTACTGCAGTATTTAGTCGAAAATATTAATTTTTGATAGATATATTTATTATTTTTTACTACGCCGGATATCGGAGGTTTCGGATATGAGAGGTTCGGATTAGAGAGGTTTTACTGTAATTGACATTTACTTTCATTACACCAAATGGAATTATTGGTGTCTTTGTGTAAGAATGTAACATAGTTGCTTCTAGTGTAACATTCCTAAAATTGTGTTGATAGAAAACACCTGATATTACTGATACTGGTGAACCTGTGTCGAGTTCCATTACAACCGCTCTATTGTTTATATTAACATTTACTTTTACTGGTTCACAAATTTGGAATTTGGAATTATTATACAAAATGTCCACTGAATCAAAACCATTGTTAATGTTACATTCCTCACTATTAATTTTGATCCATTGTCATTATTTTCAAAAGTAGAAGTTTCAACAAAATTTTAAGTATTAGGCCTGAATGTATTGTAATTATTATAATTCTGTTTTTGTTTACCAGAATAATTTGACTTAGAGGCGTTCTTAAAATTATTAGAATTTTGGTTTGTACCTACAGCATTTCTGCACACAGATTTTAAATGACCTTGTTTGCCACATACAAAACATTTAAAACTTTTAAATTTACAAGCACTGAAATAATGACCAACTTTTCCACAACACTTTTCTGCACACAGATTTTAAATGACCTTGTTTGACACATACAAAACATTTTAAAATTTAAAATTTACAAGCACTGAAATAATTACCAACTTTTCCACAACATGTACTCACTTTACAAAACTCTCTTCTTTCTCTCCTTTTTCGGATAAAAGGTTGAGGTTTGTGCCTGGTCCCGTTCGCCATACGGTGTAGACCTTTGTGAAAATTCCCAGTGTTGTTTCCTGCTGACAAGGTTAAGGCATTTTTTCTGCTGCTTCCAACAATGTAGCTATCTGTACAGCATTGTCGAATGTCAATTTCGTTTCTCCCAGAAGTTGTTGTTTAATAGTTTCACTTCGTAGGGCGCTCACAAGACGATCCCTTAAATAATCAGTCAAATTATCTTTGAACTCAGAGTGAGTACACATTTTTTTAAATTGAGCCACATATTCGGCAATATTTTCGTGTTCTAACTGATTGCGTAAACAACTTATATCTTTCCGCAGTAATAGATGGATGCGGGTATAACTGTTCCTGTAGTATCTTCACTATTGCGCCGTATGATTTAGACGCCGGTTTGTCCGGTATACACAAGTCTCTTAATAAATTATAAGTTTTTACACCAATCACAGTTAATAAAGTACTTACTTTTTTGTTTTCATTTATGTCGATGCACTTAATGAACAATGATGCAGTACATGCAAGGGTTATTGAAATGTAATTAAAAGAAAACATAACCTGTTCGCAATTGAAACTCTAATTAAAATTTAGGCCTATGTTTATCTTTTTGTTTGTTTTCTTTTTTCTATTATCTTATATAAGTATAAATTAATAATTGAAAAAAATACCTAGTTGAAATTGTGTTGTTGGCTCCCGGAATATTCCATTGTATATTTCATGTTAGCCTAGCCTAGAAAATTCCAGATGGATCCATATGTTAAACATATGATATCAGTCTACCATTATTAATGTCTATTTTATGGTTATTCATTTTCGTTACTATGGTGATATAAAAACAAATAAAATAATGTTCTGGTTTGTAAAAAAAAAGAGAAGTCATAAATATAGTGTTGTGACTGTTTGGATTTGTAACATTGTATGTGATTTGAGTTAAATAAAGTGTGTCAACAGTGATATCGTAGTTTTATTTAAACGAATCAGTGTTTCGACGTTAAATTGGCGACCGTGACAGGATTAAAAGAAAACAACATGAAGAGCCTAGGAGAGCTGAAGAAAGGTGAATTATGCGAGGAATTAAAGAAAAGGGGTTTGGAAGAGGCTGGAACTAAAAATGATTTGTATTTACGTTTAAGAGGAGCATTGATAGAAGAAGGAAAAAACCCGGATACGGAAAAATTTGATACTAAATCGGTAAGTGAGAATTTGGCTCTTTTAAGACTTTTAGAAGAAATTAGAGAACAAAATAGTCGAATTACATAACAAAATAAGAAATTGAAAAATGAAATTTCGAATGTTAAAGAACAAAATAAGAATTTAAAAGACGAAATTAGCAGCCAGGTTAGGGCCACTATAGAGGAAAATTTAGGAGCAATTAATAGAAAAGTTTCCGATTTAGAAGAAGGCCTGGAAACTGTTTCTGGAAGAGTCCAGGCTATAGAAGATAAGGTAGAGTCTAGTTTAAGGGAAGCCTCAAGTAGTATTAAAGATGTTAAAGGAAGAGTAGATAAGATTGAAGGAAGGTTAGGTGTGAAAGAAGCTGATTTGAAATTACAGATAGAGAGTATTTTAAGGGCTAATCCGGTAGCTATTAACACTGGGTCAAATGTCTCTGTGGATCCCAGGGTCATAAGAGAAAGCCTGCCAGAATATCATGGTAGATTAGAGGAGGATCCAGAATTGTTCCTAAACAACTCAACAGCTCTACTAAAACGTTCTAATCTACCTAACGAAATATTTGTCCATATTCTCACTCAACAACTTAGGGGACCGGCAGCTACCTGGTGGAATAATTTACGGGGTCTAAATTTGGATTGGGAGTCTTTTAAAGAAGAATTTACATCTCGATTTAATTCAGTGGAGATTCAGGCCGCAGCCAATAAAAAATTTTTAACCGAGACCCAACCTACCGGAATGCGGGCAGGCGCATTCATTATTCAGAAATTGCAATTGTACCGACGATTACACCCTGACAGTAATGGCGATGATGCCCTGCCATATATAATTGATCTGTTAGGAGATAAGATTCGTCATTTAGTTAACGTGGCCCAACCGAAGACATTTAATGACTTACGTAGTATAATTCGAAAATTAGAAGAAGAACATAGGATAGGGAGGAATGAAGAAAGAGACCGTAAATGTTATAATTGTAATAAAATAGGGCATTTACGAGATAAGTGTCCTCAGCGGGAAAACTAAAATGGGACCTGTCTAAGCTGGGGAGGGCTGGTCCTGGGTACTTAGAGGTACCCCAGCACAAACATAAATTTATTCAAGATAAGAAGAATAACGAAAGTGAGAGATGGCTGGGCGAGGACTGCATAGGACAAATTCTAAGCATTCAGGATCACTGCCGCCCAGCTATCCAGTTAGTAATCAAGGACGTGACATACACCTGTATCTTAGACACACAAGCTAGTGGTTCATTTGTTAGTAATCGCATAATAAATAGTCTTCCGAAGCCGAAAGAAAGTAGAAATCACATAGTCAATGGCGCAGTAGAAGGCATTAGTTATAAGGTTGTTGGACAGACTATCTTGAGAGGGAAGTGTACCAGCATGGACATAGAAATAGATGTGTTAGTTATCGATAAGTTAATGCCGGATGTGATACTAGGACATGATTTCTTGGAAAAATATCATGTAATCATTGACTATACAGCAAATGAGATATTTATGGGAGTAGACCATAGGAAAAGAGTGGCTTGGTATAACGGAAATCTGTCAATGAATAGAGACAAAGAGGAAGGTACGGAAATCGAAGGAAAATTAAACATCGGACCACTTAACAACCAGCAGGGATGCCAACTTAAAAATTTATTGAATCAATACCCAGAAGTTATAACAGAGAAAATTGGTTATACTAATACAGTGAAACATAAAATAGTGTGTAAGGATTATGAACCTATTAAACAGAAATCGTATCCGATGAATGCAGACAAACGAAATTTTGTGATTAAGAAAATTCAAGAAATGGAGGAACAAGGATTAATTGAACCATCTCAATCTGGCTGGGCATCACCAATTGTTCTACCGAAGAAAAAGAACGGCGATTATCGACTCTGCGTCGACTATCGAAAATTAAACAACAAGACTGTGATCGACGCCTATCCAATGCCCGACTTAAAGGCTATGTTGAAGAGAGTGAATGGTGCTACCATCTTCACCACGATAGATTTGAACTCGGGTTATTGGCAAGTGGAAGTTGAAGAGACGTCGAGACCACTCACCGCCTTCACAACACCCAGAGGTTTATACCATTTCAGAGTGATGCCTTTTGGGTTAAAGAATGCTCCAGCAACTTTTACGCATCTTATGGAGGAAGTTTTGTCTGGATACACCGGTGAATTTTGTCAGGTATACCTAGATGATATTTTGATTTATAGCAAGGATTTTAATGCACATCTTGTACATCTAGCAAAAGTTTTAGAAAGGCTTAAAATACATGGATTAACTTGTCAGCTTAAGAAATGCAATTTTGCGTCCTCGAGAGTAGAGTACCTTGGCCATGTTTTGACACCGGAAGGATTAGAGAGACAACCAGAAAAGAATAAAGCCATAGCCGAAATGGAACGACCTCGAACAAAACGACAAGTTCGCCAATTCCTTGGTACCTGTGGTTGGTATAGTAGTTTTGTTCCCCAATTTGAGATAAGAGCCGCTCCATTAACTGATCCACTGCATGAAAAGAAACCGTTCAAATGGACTGGAAAAGAAGAAAAAGCATTCCAAGATTTAAAGAGAACCATATGCGACGCACCTAGACTAGCGCATCCAGATCCGTCAAGAATGTTGTGCCTGCAAACTGACGCCAGCGATTTAGGGTTAGGTGCAGTTTTATTCCAAGAAAACAAACAAGGGGGCAGAGACATCATAGAATACGCCAGCAGAAAAATTCAACCTGCCGAGAAAAATTATTGTACAGCCGAGAAAGAAGCATTAGCAGTAGTATGGGCTGTTGGAAAGTTTCGGGGCCATCTAAAAGGAAGAAAATTTAAATTATATACAGACAATTCGGCGCTTCGTTGGTTAAACTCAGTATCTGGAACTAAGTCAAAGTTAATGCGATGGGCGTTGTTATTGGCCGAATTCGATTTTGAAGTGATACATGTCTCTGGAACGTCCAATCAGGCAGCAGATAGTCTCTCACGCAACCCCTCCGACGAGTCTAGACAAGCAGAGACATTACCAGAGAGGGAAGTACCCACACCACCGAAAACAACTGAACAACCTCCAGTTCTCATGGCTTTGGACAACGGGTTCGGCAAAGAGTTAATTAAAAAATGGCAAGAAGAAGATGAAGTCTGTAAGAAGATGATTGATTGGATTAGAAGTCGAAGCGACGACAGATTGGGTGTTCCAAGAAGTTTTAAGGTGTGTTACAAGAACTTACGGCTACAAGATGGTATTCTTGTCTACGTGTCAAAGTTCGCTAACCAGTCACCAGTTACAGTCCTTCCAAAAGCTTACGTCAACTCAGTGCTCCAAAAGTACCATGACAACACGGAAGCAGTACACCCCGGCCGAGAAGAAACATACCATTCGATCCGTCAGCGATTTTTCTGGGTGGCTATGAAGAAAGACATCGCAGCATATGTTAGATCGTGCTCCATCTGCGCTCGCACTAAGGCAACCAATCAGAAACCGAATACAACATCACGTGGTCGACAGCCCCATCAACCATGGGAAGTACTTGCCATCGACATCATGGGTCCATACCCCCGCACATCTCGGGGTAAAACTAACATCTTGGTTGTCACCGATTTATTCACCAGATGGGTAGAAGCCTTCGCCATACCAGAAGCCACATCAAGTCGCATATTACATCTCCTGCGTACAGAAGTCTTCAGTCGATATGGGTATCCTAGGTGTCTGCTCTCCGATAATGGCAGTCAATTCACTTCTCGACTCTGGAAGCAAACGTTATACCAATGGAATATCGAACATTGGACAACTCCAATCTACCACCCTCAAGCCAACCCTACTGAACGACGAAATCAAGAACTGAAGAGAATGCTACGAGTTCTTCTAGTCGACAAACCACACAAGAAGTGGGACGAACATCTACCCCAGTCATTACTCGCCTTGCGACAGAGAACCAATCGCGTCACCGGCTATTCACCAGCAGAACTTTTCTTGGGTCGACCGATACGTCGCATTGGTGATTGGAGTCTACCGGCTACGACTAACAACAACCAGCAAACAGTGGAACAGTGGTATTCCGCCCAACAACAACAGGGTCGGCAAATGCAGACAAAAGCAGCGGAACGCACACTGAGACAGGCTGAAGCTATAAATGTCAAAGAAGAAAAAGAGCTACAACCCCGTCAACTGGTAATGAGACGAAACCACGTACTCAGCAACAAGGCCAAAGGTTTCCATGCAGGTCTGGCACCCAAATGGTTGGGGCCTTACACTGTTGCAAGAAAACTTGGAGAGGGCATTTACGAGCTGAAGACCAATCCTCCAGTCAAGGTGCATGCTGCTGAGCTGAAACCACTGGAACAACCACTCCGAACGGTGAATCTTTCCGGGACTGGAAGCGACGCTTCAGACAGCCCAGAAACGGAGGAAGAGCAGGGACATGGATACAATCTCCGGCCCAGAAAATAAGAAGATAATGTATTTTTATAATTTATATCGCTGTATGTTAGGTTGTAGTATGGTCCTTCGGACCGGAAGGTTTGTGAAGAGTTTCAATGTGTCGCAGGGTTATGGGGGGG
>JAGFPH010026479.1:0-10406 GCA_018207615.1 Philaenus spumarius
ATAAAAACATTTGAAATTTTTACGACAATGTTCAAACCAAAATATTTCAAGAACTATCAGTGCTAAGTCGATGTAGTAAACGAGGAAAATATTTTAAATTAAATTTTCTGTCGAGTTATATAATTAGTTTGCGTTTGCGGGTCACCAACAAATTGAACTTGCGTTGTGTATTGCGCCGCCGTCGCCGCTACTGGTCATGTTCAGAGTGTTCGTTGGGCTAGTGGCTTCAGTTACTTTGAGAGTTGGCTGGTTTGAACTGGAATTGTGCAATTACCGTTATTCTAGGATTATGCTTCACGTGTACAGTATGAGTTTTTTAAGCGTTTGCTTTGAAATTATTGAATTATCGATGTTATAATAAATGCTGCTTCATTTTAACGAGTTCGAAATAATTCCTATCTTGGGAGACTGGAATTACCTATTCCGTGCCGTATCGTTCTGCAAATTTTTACAAAGATGTGCGTGCTGTGGCGGCAAAGAATGTTATTCAGAAGTGGGTTTTTTTATGAGTAGTATTTTTTAGACGGAGTGAATGGAACGGTGTTCGAAAAGTTAATATAACAAGATGGACAGTACGGGGAAGAGGTGGAGTTACATTCGATCGTACACTTAAACCCAGATTATAAATTTGAAATTCATGTGAAGGTCGATAATTCCATTGTTATATACGGTTCTGGAAATGTCACGCATTCCCTCCTATTTTCAGGAAAAAGTTGGTCAATACTTCTTCGATTGTACAGAAACAGTGTATGCGGGGCAAGAAAAAATCATACCACAAATAAATATGTCAATATAGCCAAAAACAGGAATCGTCCCGAGTATCCTGCGAATATTAGTTCTGTAGTTCCATACTCTATATGGGATCTCATTGAAGTATGTGCATATTGTTCTGCTCTATTCTTTAGAGGAGAGAAAATTTCAGCAGGTCAAGGAAAATCAAACTGTCAAATTTTACTAGTCTAAAGGAGATGGAAGGATTATTTACAGCCAAAGATAAAAAGTCTAAAAACTTCCGGAAAAATATTCGTAATTATAATAACGCAATGTGTTTTGTTTCTTTTGGGGCAAAAACTGTGTTACCGCCTAACCATGGACCATACTGTTTTAAAATCCATGGTATTGTTCACCATCAAACTTCCACTTTGTATCCTAATAACGATTATTCTAACGGCAGTTATGATGGCCAGTTATACATTTTAGATTTTCAAAAGGCCAATGAAGTTCGATTGTCTTATTCTGCTAATAATACAATTTTACAAGATGTACTTAAGTAAATTCTCGATGAACATAACCAGTACGTAAATTAGTACAAAATTATGCACCAAAAAATTAAAGAAGAAACTATGCTTGCCTTAAAAGAAAACCGAATTCCAGCAAAATTCGAAATGAGTTTTTATAATGAACTATCATCAGATCCTCGACGTTTTAATAAATCAACCGCTTCTGAAATTTCTGCGTGTTTGAAACTATTGACGGAGCTCCTCATTCTCATCGGCACATCACAGTTTATCAAAAGGATGGCAAACATCATAATATCGACTACGACTGAATGCACTGCGATCCTATGTCGTACTCGTTGATTTGGCTATTATGTGGCAAACCAAGCTGGCACATTGAAACTCCTTTTGATGGTTCACGTGTCACTAAAATTCGTAAATTTGTAACTACAGTATGCGAGAATTTATTTTATATTCAATCTCCATAAGGGGCGATTGTCCAGCAGGTAGATTAAATCCTGTTATTATCAATAGTGGAAAATTTTTGTCGACTAATACTGCCGAGTAGAAGGGGACAGGCTAAAATATATTCGAAGAGAACAGTCTAAATTTCTAGTTGAAACTTACGTTGACCTGGCGGAAAACTTTACTTACATGAAAAGGCAGACAAAAATAATGTCAGAGTAGGTAGGATTGTTGTTTTGCCATCATCGTTTACTGGAGCACCTAGAAAATTTCTATTTCTATTTAATTTATATTTAATATGATGCAAAATTATCAGGATGCTATGACTCTGGTACGGAAAACCTGACCTGTTCATAACATTTACTTGTAAAGCAGGCTGGCCGGAAATAAGGAATAGCATACACCAATGTGAAGTTGTGAATAACAGACCTGATATCGTAGTACGTTTATGAGTTACTGCCATTACTAAAATCTTTGGCACTGTACTCGCTGTTATCTATGTTATCGAATTTACAAAAAAAGGGGCCTACCCCACGTGCATTTATTATTAACGTTGGAAGATGGTCACAAGTTGCGTTATTCGGATGACATAGATAAAGTAGGGAAAATGTTTGAAAATAGCTTATATTTAGAAGTAATAACTGGTCTAATTAGGGTAGGAGAGAAAGATTTACGCTCATTTATAGATTTAACTACATCAGGCACTGTGTTCCCTTTCACTTTCAAACGGATTTAGGGTAGAGTGTTGGAGTCACCGGTTGTTTTCTCTTTGATTGGAGCAGAGCCTTAAGTTAATAAATGAAAATGATGAAATTACAAAATAAAATAGAAAACAAGAATTGTCAAAATCCCGGAACCATTTTGCCAAAATAAATTGTTTACTCAGGTATACTGCATCACAAAACAAACCATTTTGAAATCACTTATCGGGTTGTTGATCGCACTTACGAAGTGTTTATTACAATATTTTGAAAGAGACAAATCCACTCCCCTATTTAAGACGCTTTAGAAGGAAGACAAATAAACTTCTGTTTCATTTGAGCATCTAAAAATGTTATTAAAATGTTTAATACTAATAAGACTGGTTTTAGTATATACAACTGATGTTGACAACAGTAAAAGCAATAATTTAATTGTTACAAAATAGTGATCAATTTTAAGATATGTTTATATTTCCAACAGATCAATTAACAGCAACAAAATACATAGTTTTTTATCGAGGCTAGTTTTCCAAATTAAAATTTCACTTTTTAAAAACACGTATCCACACTAAAAGTAAAAGGTTTAGGACATTCTACATGCAGGTGTAGTTCACAACAGGATGCTATTTTATAATCAAGCAAATAATTTCCATTATTATTTAATTAAGATTCGACAACTATATTAGTTTATTACTAGCGAATTTCCATAGGGAAGATGAGCTACTCCAGTGGTTCTTATATGGTGAGATATAAAGTCGAGAGTGGTCAATAAGCATTGATCATTTCCCCAAAACTCGCACAATATATTATATATACACACAGATTATTATATTATTTGAAATTCCGACTAAATACTTCCAAAAATAGGTTATCCTATATATATATTATATAAATAGGTTGTCCTATATTATAACAACAACGCCATTTCTAAGAATTATTTGTACAGGTTAATTTTATACCTTATTAGTAAATTATTTTAATATTAATATTCCAGCATCTATTACCATTAGGCAAATTTAAGTAGCGGGTTTACATCAGATAAAATACGTATACGTAAATCAGATAGGTTTCTACCAAATTAGTAATCTTGATTCTTATTTACAACAAATTTGAAACACTTCTTTCTTTTTGCTATACCCCTTGGATGTCTAGACAGTAATTTACGTATGATGTGAGCACACTTTTATAGATTGTTTTTATGATTAATGTTTCCCTGGCAAGTTAAGGCCCCCAGCAGGTTGAAAACAGCAGCGCTCTATAAACAAAACATGCAATAACGCAGACACGCATTCTTGAACATTATTTACACTTTTACATTTTTAGTTTGAAATTTGGTAGACTAAAATAGGACCGTATAGATTGAAAAATTTAATTATACTGAATTTACTGTTATTTCATCTTAACAAGGTGCTCTGTTATATGCAATCTTGACTATCTGACAATCAAGCTAAACAAATTTATAGACTATATAATTATATAAAATTTGAGACTATTAGGGATTCATAACTTAAAACGCTAGTAAGTGGTTTCTTGAATCGCACACACTCCTTACAAAATGTGACAACTTAGTCTATAAAAAAAGTTTGACTTATTAATAGTAATTTGTAAGAATTTTGTTTTATTGAAGTGTAAACTTCTATAGACGCACCTCATATAAAAATTGAGAGCGGTGAATCGGATTTTACCTTCACGCTTTTAGTAGCCACGATGGCCGTGGTTGTTAAGGCGTCAATGCTTTATCAATCTCGTCATGGCAACCATCAATGGAAAAGTTCCGGGTTCAATTCCCATTGACCCCGAATAATTTTCTAAATGGTTTCTTAACAGACATCGTTGGCTGTGGTTCGGATACCACGTAAAACTGTAGGTCCCGTCTTCATTAGCCTTAAGTGCAAAACAGCAGGACGTTAAACACAAAAAAAAAACCTTCACGCTTTTTCCATCACGCGTCACCCTCTAGTGTAAATTTTTTAATACCTCTGAAATGGACATTGTGTTTCCTCATTTCGTAAGTTGTGTAAAATAGTTTACTTGGTAATACCTCTGAAATGGACATTGTGTTTCCTCATTTCATAACTTGTGTTAAAATAGTTTACTTGGTAATACCTCTGAAATTAACATTGCGCTTCCTCATTTCATAAATTGTGATTTTATTTAATATTGTCTATACTTTTGAAGTGTAAATCAGAATATCAGAATATCGCCATGGAAGTTTACACTTCTCGCGTGTGATCTTAAGCACACCTGGATTTTTATTTTTAAGGTTATTATCTCACAAGTAAATTTCAATATTTATTAATTATTGTTAAAATTATAATTGTATACTGGACTCTCTAAATATTTTACTTTTAAATAACCTAAAGTGATACCAATTTATTATTTGACTGTCAAAGCAAACTGATTGATCGTTCCAAGCTACAACAAATGACAAAATCTGTATAAATTGATTTGCTAACAGTAATGAATGCGTTCAAAACATTACAGGAAGAATTAATTAATTCTACCATATTGTAAAATACTGTACAGCGGCCAAATGTTGCATATTATATTGAATACTATATATTGCATACTGTAGTAAAGTTATTTATTACGCACAGCTCAACGCATTGTATTGAATTACATACCTAATCTACAAACAAATTAAGTCTTAGTCAACAATGATAAATGGTTGTAATTATAAACTATATAGGCCTAAGTCAAATTCCTTTCACAGAGACACTAATTACTGTGTATCTCTAACAGTAATCGCAAATGGTTTTAAGTTAAAAATCTAAATAATGCTTTGAATTACTTATAAATAAAAATGTAATTATATTTTATTTATTGGTATAAAGCCTTCAAAAAACAATCTTAGAATATTTCTTACAATAATACAACTATACGTAATCTACAAAAACTATATTAGTTTAGGGATTCCAGTAAAATTAAATGCATTTCAAAGTATGCGAATTATCTCAGAAAGTCATTTATAGTAATAGAGGACTGCGTTTGATAAAAAGATTCACATCTTGTATTTGCAATAAAATACATTATGCGTCCAAAGAACGTAGTACAAATTTACAAAAGAAAAAAGAAAAAACGTAAAGGTTATACAATTTACATCCTACCATTTAATATTTTATATAATAAGTATAATATCTTATTATTAGATTATTATCCTAACAATATATTTGTTTGTTTATTATATTCTTTTTTAGATCATACAAATCTAAAGCGTGTCATATGGTTAAATATTATTAAGCCAGTCGGTAGAGGTAATTTTAGACCAAAGGTTCCAGTAATTTACAATATGGCTGATTTTATTTTTTTTATAAGTACATTCAAGTATGTAGATTAACATAAACAAAGTTTACCAGTCTATCGATTTCCCAAAGTCGAAAAAAAAATCGATTATCATTTTTTTTTATTATCCTTAATATTTCGAGCTGGGTTGAAGATAGAGAAAAATAAAAATACCACCGGTAGAGGAGGTATTTTTCAACAAAAAAGGTCATATGTATTTATTTCGTCCGAGCAATTGTTTGTCTGGAAAAAATTCGAAAATGCAGGTATGTATTTTGCAGCAGGGGAAATCACTAAAAGGGGACGTCTAATTCATATATGAAGCGTTGGCTCGTTCTAATTTAGCCAAATTTTAATATATCGAATTTAACCTTGACGTAGGAGTTAAAATATATATTTTAAACATTTATGCTGAGTCTCAGCTTGTTATCTTGAAAATGACCCGATCTAGGAGTCGATTTCGATTATCGATTTTAGGCGTACCGGACCCACGAACTAATTTCAATCTATTCCAGTTTCGTAAATTTTTGGAATATCAACACTATATTTGTTTTACCAGTTGAGTACACCAGTATAAATATTCTTAGTAAGTATGAATGATTTTTTTCTTGTTATTTTTTAAAACGAGGCGCTTGAAAATAGTCTTCTGTTTTACCTATCTCGTTTTAACTATAACACTTTTGGATTCAACGACTCCATTTTCGACATTTTTGAACATATCGATTTAAAAATTGGTACAGAAGTTAAAAATTAATTGTTTTTTGCTATACTTATTTTAAAAACTATATTTTCAAAAATGACTAATCTGCAGCTGATCAACTCAAGCGTTTTGATGAAAAATCTAAAAAAGTCTAAAATTATACTTTTTTAATTTACTTGTGCTTTTAAAAGTAAATAATGAAAAAGGTTTATACTCCTTGAACTTGTTTGAATATATATATTTAACTTGTAAAAAAACTTTCAGGTTGATATTTTGAAAATTTTCTAAACTAGAGCTGTTTAAAATGAACTGGTGGGTGCGGTACTCCTAAAATCTAGAAACCCATTGATAAGTCAAGTGGCTCTAGATCGGGTCATTTCCAAGATAACAAGCTAAGACTCAGCATAAATGTTTAAAATATATATTTTAACTCCTATGTCAAGTTTCAATCCGATATATTAAAATTCGGCCAATTTAGAATGACCCAACGCTTCATATATGAATAAGATGTCCCCTTTTAGTGATTTCCCCTGCTGCAAAATACATACCTGCATTATCGATTTTTTTCAGACAAACCATTGCTCGGGGGAAATAAATACATATGACCTTTTTTATTGAAAAATACCTCCCCTACACGGTGGTATTTTTTATTTTTCTCTATCTTCATCATAGCTCGAAATATTAAGGATAATCGAAAAAAAATGATAATCGATTTTTTTTTCGACTGGTAAACTTTTTTTTATGTTAATGTACATACTTTAAGGTACTTATAAAAAAAAATCAGCCATATTGCAAATTACTGGTAGTTTTAACCTATACCGACTGGGCTATATAGACAAGATGTTATTTTTAAATTCAACCAGTCTATTATGAGGTGTTGATATTATAGTTTTTAATATTGAAATTCATGATTGTTTGCTATTTTAAATCCACCCTTTGTGTTCGAATGACTAATGAATTATGGAGAATATAATAAAACACAAAGGAATCAGGAGAAGTACAAGGAATTAATCACGCAATGTTACATACCTTCATCCATCTTGAAAGTTTTCAGTTCTAAAATAAAAACTATGTGGATAGTTTAATAAATTTAATGAAAACTTTTTGAATATAACATTGTTAACTTATTAACTCCTATAAAAGCGAGTGTACGAGTGTACGTACGTGGAGTAACATAACAGCTGATCTCACCCATCATCTGTAAACCCAGTGTATATTATAGTTTGAGGTTACGTTTACAACTTCAATCGTTATAATTTCTTGTGAAGTTGATATTTTTTAAATATGAGGTATAGAACTAATGTATGTTATAATTACACGTTATAATATTTGCTTTGAGGTTATAAACTGTATATAAATACAACCTTGTATAATCAAAATATTCGTTTATACAAATTTAAAGAAGAAATACCTATTCGTTTAACTTAATAATATAACAGCAGATTTCACCCATCATCTGTAATACGCAAACAAAACCTAGCGACGATTATACTTTGGGGTTATGTTTACAACTTCAATCAATAATATGGCCTTTAATATTAATAACTTCTAAATCATTTGATTTATCAATATGAAATAAAAGGAAATTAAAAGATAATATGTTTATCTTTCTTTAAATATATATATATAATAATATACATAAACACAAAATCTTAACGAATATTCCTAAAATTGTATAGTCCTTATAATTGTACACATTTACCGAGTTATAAATCCCCGTCTGCATAGTTAGGTAGGTCTAGATAAAGTGTGTTTTTAAATAGTATTTTATATAAATGATGTATTTATCTGATGTGTATCTAATTAATCCACCTGTGACTTTTCACGGGGATTTACTAGTTATATATTATAAGTTAGTATTTTGCTGTAATACTTTTAAAAATAGAATTAAAAACGATTTGTTTAGCATATCACCAGAACTATCTTGAACTATCAGAACACAAGCTTGATTCTGTGTTTATTATACAAATGATACTCCTGCTACTAACACTATCACAATATACTGTTTTTTTAGGATTAAAATTTGATTCCCGATAATGTTTTGAACAAATATTTTGTGCAGAATTATTGGTCGATTAAACAATTTAGTTATTATATTGTTATATTGCAAACAGTGTAACATAAAATTAAAAACTTTTACTAAAATTGGTACTTTCGGAAAGTCACTTGACCTAATGAAGTGTCCCAGTTCACGGTTAATGGGATCCTATTAGTGAAGTAACTTTCAAACGTGTAATAACACTAAAACACTTTAGAAGATAGTGTACAAGTTTTAATGAGGCAAGTTTTGCAACTATCATTTTTTCAATTAATTGTTTTTAACTTCGTGATTAATCATTAACTTTCTGTGATTAATTAGTTCATTAATTGACGGTGTAAGATTGTTATTCAAAATTGTATTGCAAAATACATGTACCCATTTCCCACAATTTAATAATAATACGGCTTTGAACGTAGTTAGGTTTTTAAGTACATAACGTAAACTAAACTCCAATTAAAATTACTTTAAAAAAAATTGTATTCTAATGTAGACTACATCAAATATCTAATCGCAATTACATTTTTTGTAAAATGTTGACACTAAGATAAAACTAATGTAAAATTCAACCTACATCAGGATTTTGTTACCTCAATAGGCTTGGTAAGCATAATTATACTAATACTATAAAGAGGTAAAATTTATTTGTTTGTTCGTATGTATGGGTTCATCTCTAGAACTAATGATCTATTGAAATAATAGTTTTACTAATAATAAGCTACACTACCCCTGAGTAACATAGGCTATAAATTCATTTTGATAAAAACATTTTTATTTCAATATTTGCAAATTTAGTCGAAACAATTCTTAGGTTAGGCCCAGACTAATGAACCAACACATGCATTTATATTTATTACCATAGCAAACAATTGAATAAAATAAGAGATAAAACATCTGTTCGCTCTACTATTTCCATTAACAGCTTATTTCAAATTTTAAAGCAATTATTTGTATTTATTAGGTTAGGTTTTTATTAAAGTGTAGTCCCGAGCCTTGCTGGTTCTTTTAACCTTTACTAAAAAAATGCTGTTATATAATATAAGAAATAGTTTGATTTGAACATTCAACATTATTTACCATCTTAGCTTTGGGGTTATTATTAATCCCACAACTTTATTAAAAAGAAAACATAACATGATTATGTGTATAGAATGTTCCAATGGGGTACACCAATGGCGTGCTGATCACCCAGGGGTCTCCTCTAGTTTAATATAAACCTGGTATAATAATTTCCACCATAACTAACCGCTCTAGGAACATAACATTTATTCAAATGTATCTTAAAATCTTACTAACTTTTGAACAGCATTGGAGATTAACTGTTATAATTTATGATAAGTTCAGCCATGATCTTTAAACATAAAGATCCTTGCTTGATCATTTATCATTTGTTGCTTAGAAATGGTAAATTATCAATTGTATAGTATCTATTTTCTTTAAAAAGATATAAGTTTTGTATATTGTAAATTTGTTCAATGGGTTTTGGGATAAAATAACATACATTTCTTGAAATTTCATATAGATGTTTTTTTATTGTACTTGAGCTAAACCGGAAGAAAAATAATGTTGTTTATTTACAATTAATAACGTATTATTTCTTTACTTTGGCACTCAGTATAAAATGTAGAACTGAGATGTTTATAGCTTGTACAGAATTACGTCAGGATATTATGGTTATTTATTCAGAAAGAACAATAATTTTAAACCTCTGTACTAGTTGAGAAATTACACCTAGTCGACCATTTTCTAGTTCTTGTAAATCTTTTAGACAAGGTATCCTCAATAAGGTATTTCAATATATATTTAAACGTTTATGAAAAATAAATGATACTAGTATAATCAAAACATTTTAATTATAGGAAAGTTGTAAACAAAACATAGGTTTTCAGAAACTAATTTTTAGGTTTCTACAATATGTTTTAATATTTGTCTCTTGAATATTAGTATTAAAAAATCTATTTTTTGACAAGTAAAAGAGGTAGACCTACTGAAAGAGTAAATAA
>JAGFPH010026481.1:0-10405 GCA_018207615.1 Philaenus spumarius
TCGAACTCGGCATCTTGTGATCAGAAAGACGCTTCGTTACCACTAGACTACGGCTTCATGAAAGAAAACTGACAAATTAACAAAACTTCAGTCACTTTACCATCGGTATAAATATTCCGTGTAAAGTAAAAGATAGTTTGTCAGCACCATCTAGGAGCGGTTATAACAAAAATGTACCTTCATTAGCGCCATCTAGGAGTGGTTATAGGAAGTTTGCTTGGTTCTAACTAAGTGAGTCAGTATGGTTTGTATTCGTGAGATGTTTATAATTACTTAGCTCGGTACTAAGTTAGTCTGTATAGTTTGTATTGGCGAGACTTTAGAATAACATGTGAAAGGTCTACTATATGATATCATACTAATCAATGCAGACGTCGCAAATTTCGAGTTTTTCTGAAAACTTTAAAAAAATTAAACAGCTGTTTGAGCTTTTTTTGTTACTTATTTATGTTTGAAATGAGTAGTGTTATGTTTACTTTACCTGTTTATCATAAAAAAGAAAGGGCGAATAGTTTAGACCTTTAATTTGAAGTACAATAATGCAAAACCAGGAGTTTTCTTCGATTAAAGTTGTACAATATAAGCAACTTGTATGTAAGTATTCTAATAGTAAAGTAATATCGTTTTTTGCTCATACTGAAAAAACTTTAAAATGTCCCATTCGCCCTTTTGGCAAAACACAGTCGATATGCATAGAAGGAAAAGATTACAGGTTAGATTCTTACCTTGCCAATATTCCAAGCGTCTACGTCTCAGTAGATTTTTTTTACTACACCGTTCCCTATTCCATCATTTCATAACTTCAAGTTCCGTCTTTCAGCCGTGTTCCATACAAAGTCCATTTTATTCTCACTGAGCATGCGCCCTTTCTTACTAATTGAACACCCTATTTTCACCTTTGCCGTCATCGTTGCACCTTTGGGATTAAACCTTCTCACCCTAGCTGGGATATTTACACCAATAGATGAGACCTTCCACCAAATGGGTGCAATTTAATACCATTTAAATACACCCTCAAAGAGTATTCTATCACCTTATCACCTATTTACATCCCTATCACAACTTTGGGGTGTAATTCATACTCCCTTAGGTCGACCATTTCACCCTTATGGTGTAAAGGTTACTCAAAACACCTATAAGGTGTGTTATTGACATTTTTGGGTGACATTTGAACACCCTAAATGGTGAAAAGTTACGCCACACTATTTACAGTGTACATTTCCAGTTAGGCCTACATAATAAGGACAGTTATTTTATTTTTAATAAGCGATAAGGATAGATACAGACACTTTTGAGTTGACTATGGTTTGGGGTGTAGGGACAATTCACCTAAAAACTTTGAAGATATTTTCCAGAGGTCGTTCCATGGTTACGACTGTAATATACACTTTTCCAGATCTGTCTAAAAATATTCGACAAAAAACTTCAGAAATAAGAGAAAATTTTCTATCGAAGATTCGGAGATTTAAGTATTTTTAAATGGGTCCGAGTGGTATGACACTTTCAATGAACTAGGTAAAAACTAAATTCCCATTGCTTTATAACAAGGTTTTAAAAATATTTGCTTACTTTTTCTTTTCAATCTCGAATTTAGTAGGCAGTTTTTAATAGGTCACTGAAATATCTCTATGTTGTCATTATTTCTCCGATTTTTACGATTTGTTAAAATATAGATGTAGTTAATTTTCTAGTAATAACGCATATACGGTTGACTAGTTCAACAATAAAAACAATGTTTGAATTTTTTTTTAATAACTTATCTATAAGTAAGAGTTTTTGTCCGGTAAGGCTGAGAAACATATGCGGTTTATTTTCTGAGTCAGTGAACAGAGAAATCAGAATTCAGAAATTCCGGACGAAAAATCGAGATTAAAAACAGGGAACACAATATTACATTTGATATTTTAAATAAATGTGAGGGTCATTTGGCTTGCGTCGTTAAAAATACCAATACGGACACAACATGCTAACATTTTATCTTGTTATAAATTTGATGTGCAATAAATGGATCTTTAATTGGATGCCAAATCTATTTCTTACAAAATTTAAAAAAAGTTTAACAAAAAAAGTTTCTCCAGACCTTGCAAAGGTCTGTAAGATATCGCATCGGCATACATTTACAGACTAGTTAATTAGAAGTAGGCCTATACGAAGTTATAATTAAAAATCTTGCAAATCGACCAAATTAAAGTATCTTGCAGAAAATAGTTTTTGGTACTTAAATTAACAAAGCGTAAGTTTTACCTACATTGAGTTTCATAACTTTTAATAGCATGTAGAATACAAAACTGAGAAAATATTTGCACAATATACTTTTATGTTCGCCTTTTTCAAGATTTAAATTTGAAATTTAAGAATATACTTAGTGATACGGTGGGTGTGGAATATTTAAAATGAGAAGAAAAATTAATTAAAGTCTTGCAAATTTGATATTGGTTGAGAACTTGTAAGATTTACTAATTTTTCATATTTTGCTAGTTTCCTTATTAACTTACTAAGAGATATAAGGACAAATATTTATAACAGTATGAACTATTTAGGCTATACAAATTTAGCCACATTTTGATTGACCCTAATAAAAGCTTAAAACACTTTCAACTGAAAGTTTTACGGAGTATTTATATAGAACTGTTACAATAGCTAGGCTGTTGCCAAGATGTAAGCTTGTAATTTTAAAGTTACTGCACTTTAAAATTGTCGAGATGGCGTAACCTTTTAAGTCGGGCCTACACATTATCATTTTGAAACGCATTTGTAAGACAAGATAGAACAGGTAGAATTGAATGTAAAACACTTGACTCGGAAAATGAGGACATAACAATCATACTGCGATCAATACTCTCCGAGATATAGCCCTTTAACTTTATAAAACATTGATCTACTGGAGTAGTTGATCCATGAACGTCGAATTTGTCGGGTTATGTCCCCTACTCTTTACTTTACTAGAAGATAAATGACGCAGCTTTATTAACTTTTTCCAATAATAGTCACTTTAAATTAAATTGTTGTTGATTAATCCACGTATTATGTGCGAACAATTTTTTTGCGCTGAAAAAGTTATTTGGGGGCAGTTTATTGGATGTTATATATGTTGTAATTCTTACAGTCTAAAATGCCAAACATTATCGTGACCATAGTTTTAGCAAATGTTGTACTATGGAATTAAACTCCATCATACAACTTCAAAACATTGTAATAAAGTCTTGTAAGTCATTGCAAATATTGAAGAGTTGTAAGTCGATATGTTAATAATTGCGCTATTTTCATCAGCCTTTTGAGCGCGCGTTACTTTTGCCGTGTGTCAAATCGAACAGCCAACCCGCGATTATCAACACGCTCCCCTTTATCATCAATTTTCAAGATATCGTCTTCGAACTCCTCTTACGCATACATCAGTATATATTATGGTTTATTTCCACATGGCAAGTTTTAAGACGATAACTAAAAATTTGTTTAAACTGGAGCTTTAAATCCACCAACACAGCTCATAATTTGTTTGCGTTCTCACCAGCAAAATATCCTTTAGTCGTCTTTTAAAATGTCAAATTTGAAGTATCGCTTAGAAATTGCCATATTTATTAAGAACATTTACATCAACATCGCGAAGGAGTGTTTGTTAATTGTTAACGTGTTAATCCTAGAAACATGAGTTTTATCCAAACTTCCAGTTATATAAAACTTGCCGTTATATTATATAACATGAATTACTAATATTATAGTCTATATATACCACTTTCATGGTTTTACTTTATTTTTACAGATAAGTAAACAAGTGTTACTTGTATTGTTTTCATTGATTGTTATAAATAAGTAAAAAAGTATTACTTGTATTGTTTTAATTGATTGTTATAAATAACTAACTTGTATTGTTTTCATTGAGTGTTATAAATAAGTAAGTATAATATATTATTACTTGTATTGTTTGAACTTATTATAATAAAAATAAGTAGACATGCAATACTTGAATTGTTTGAACTTGTTGTTATAAATAAGTAAACATGTATTATTTCTTAACTTTTTACTTTATTGTTATAGGTAAGTAAACATGACAATGTATACAATGAAATACCTATAACTATAGGCCTACTTTTGGTGAGTCTTTCTATTATTTCTATTTGACTAAATTCTAACATAGTATATAGAAATAATTATTGCCTATAATTCAGATTTATTTTGGTTTTTTTAAATTTATTTATTACTATTGCCCTTGAGTGGAATCCAAATGTGTACTATGTCGGAGCCGGTCGGCTCTTGGTCAAAACTTGTTTCTTCAAAGTTTAAAGTAAAGAGCTTAAATTTCGCATGGCTTTGATGGAACTACTATTGAAGATTTAATTAATACCCAGGAATTCGCAACTCTGCGAAAAGCAGTTGCACAGTATGTAAAATTAATATTATCCTACGATTTGTAGTTCTAAAAATATGGTTCATCTGTTATTCACAATCAATTAATAAAAGTGAACTGCCCAAAAGTTTGACCTAATATTTTTTGAGTAAAATAACAGTGGTCAAATGAGGTAGATTCATTGAAATAAGTTTTAAATATCATTTATTTCTTAAATAAGTGTTCAACCCATACTTATAGCAATGATAAGTATGAACGAATTATACTTTAATAAAAGTCATTGCGTAAGTTAAATTTGATAAAAGCAGTTATTATTCAAATCGTAGTCATTTTATACAATAATGTAATGTGACTTGAAAAGGTACAAAGGTGAACACCAAACTACCTAACGAAATAATGAAGCTTTGTATGTTTCGGAAAAGGAAAAATTAAGTCTTTCACAGCGTTACAAATTCTAACGTATATCATTGAAATTAAGATAGTTTTTTTTACATCTTGTCCTTATTGGTATATGACGTGTAAGTGAAACGCCAGTATCTAGGCTAGAACCAGCACAACTGTGTAATCCGACCGTAGCCAACTGAGCCTTATTATAAGGAACCTAACAATACAAGTGTATTCTTAAATATTTTTAACTTCCCGCTACCAATAAAGGGAAGTTATTGATTTCGGTCCGATTTTCGAAAGTCGAGTTTTCATTAAATCTCCACGTTTTGAGGTCCCAGGAAGCCATTCTGACTATTCCCGCCGAGGTGTCCGACCGTGTGTGTGTGTGTGTGTGTGTGTGTGTGTGGGGGTGTGTGTGTGGATGTATGTGTGTAAATAAATTTTTGTCGTACAGTTTCTCAAAAACGAATCAACCGATTGAATTCTACGACATGTCATTCGAAAGGGTGTATCAAAACTTAGATCTGATTAGATTTGAGAGTTAATCCATCGAGCCAATCCGAAGAAATTAAAAAAAATAACCTAATTTTTTTTTTAAATTTTTATGTTTTTTAAAAATAACTTTAAAGCGTGCGAAAAAATCTTAATAAAACCATGTATAAATTTTTTGTGCTTAAAAAACTGCGTCGACTGCTTTTTTGAAAATGAAAATCGGACAACGCATTCAAAAGTTATCGTTGCTTAAAAATTCACAAATTTTCGTTTTTTGGTATTTTTTTAACATATCTTCCAGATTTCTCAACCAATCAATATAAACCTGTAC
Source organism: Philaenus spumarius (assembly GCA_018207615.1). Classification (NCBI taxonomy): domain Eukaryota; kingdom Metazoa; phylum Arthropoda; class Insecta; order Hemiptera; family Aphrophoridae; genus Philaenus; species Philaenus spumarius. The sequence continues at coordinate 5,556 of JAGFPH010026481.1, forward strand.
ATTTTCTTTTTGTGCTTTAAAAACTGCGTAGAATGCTTTTTTAAAAATGAAAATCGAACGACGCATTCAAAAGTTATCGTTGTTTAAAAATTCACAAATTTTCGTTTTTTGGTATTTTTTTAACATATCTTCCAGACTTCTCAACTAATCAATATAAACCTGTACATTTTATTTTTGTGCTTTAAAAAATGCGTAGAATGCTTTTTTGAAAATGAAAATCGGACGACGCATTCAAAAGTTATCGTTGTTTAAAAATTCACAAATTTTTGTTTTTTTGGTATTTTTTAACATATCTTCCAGATTTATCAACCAATGAATATAAACCTGTACATTTTCTTTTTGTGCTTTAAAAACTGCGTAGAATGCTTTTTTAAAAATGAAAATCGAACGACGCATTCAAAAGTTATCGTTGTTTAAAAATTCACAAATTTTCTTTTTTTGGTATTTTAACAAATAAACTCATTTTTAAGCGTTTAAAATTCAAACTAAGAGGGAAGTTCTAGGGTTGGCCTGCACGGTCAACCAATTTCCAGATTTTTTTTATCGTTGAGAACAATTCTTTCAAGAAAGCTTTTTATAAAATAAAAATACTATCATAAAATCATGTCCTAAAGGACTTAATTTCCGTTGATTTAGACCAGTACTAGTAATACAACAAACATTTCTAAAGTAGGCCTACAAATAATTAAATATTCGTTTATTTGTCTTAACGATTGGCAATAAAAACCTAAGACTTTTATAGAGGCATTTACTCGAGGCTAATACATCGGAGGATTTGAACATTTTATTGTGAAACTATTCTATGTTTTAATGCATTATATACAAACTCAAAGATGTATTGTATATTTGTATTACAGTTGATATTCGAACAAAACTCCAAGAGGGTTAATGCAGAACATAGGTTGTATAACAAGTATAAGAAAGTTAATTTGCAGTATACATTGTGCTTTTTTGACTTTTCTAATTTTAGTGAGATAAATTATCTGTGTCCCTTTTCTGCAAAAAGTTTTGTTTGAAATGAGTAAAACTTTCCGAAACTTCAGTAGACCACGAATATTATTTTACCCGAAACAACTTTATCTTTGCTAAGGGTTGTACTTATTGTAACTTGATTAGAACAGAGTTAAATGGTGGCACTCATTAATAATAAATTCAACAAATAGTCTATAAAAACAGGTTTATATTCTGCAGTGCAATAATAATTGGATAGTAAATAAATTGCCAACTCGAGTATAAGCTGCTCCCTAAGGGAATAAATAATAACTAACCACGTCCAGTTGCGATCAAACTCAACAGAATGCGCCACGAGTAATACTGTCGTAGTTGTTATAGCTTGCACATTGATCGCTTGGAAGTCCCATTCATTCTGTAAAAAAGTCACGTGCAACCTTGCCTCACCGAGTTACACCGTTTCACCTGCATTCTGTTATTATTGCCCTTCCCTTCCCTACTTTCAAATATATTCAGTTGATATCCTCAACAAAAAAAAAAAAAGGTTAAAAGTACATTATAATTGTCTAATTTTATGACGTATTGTCTTTGACTTAAAATATAAGGCGCACGAACTAACCCGTTTTCCGAATATATATTATATACAAACATACAAGTAAATAGAAAAGTGTACTGCATATTCTTTCTGGCTCCCTTTTTATAGGGATTGAAATATGTGTGTAAACATTTTATATTAATTGTTACTGCAAATTACGTTATGTTACTACAATTTTAATATTTCTGGAATTACGTAGGCTAACACTTCTTGAATGTTTACTTGATGGCATATTGCAATAATCATACTATCCGGCCTCGTGGAAGTCTTATGGCATAAAAGTGCTACATTATCGTTCAGCAAAAAGATATATCGACGAAAATCTAACTGCAAATGTATTTCTTATTTATTGTTTGTAGGTTCATATCAACCTAAAATTGTTGTTTCACAAAAAAAAAAAAAATAAATAAGTAAATATCGTTAAAATCAACTTGAACATTAAAACATTGGGTCAAAGCTTCTTCTGCACTTAACATGAACGTTATAGCTTTTTACACATCGGTCGATAATAGCTGCATATAGAGTAATAAAACTACATAACAATCCAAATTTCGTTTGAAATTGGTTCGAGCTGGGTCATAACAAAAGAATACATTCTCGTAGGTTGTAGAACCCTTGTGGGAGTTAGATAATTTAAAAACTTTCCATTCTCGTAGTTTACAGGGCCCTGATGTAAGACCGGTCGTTTGGAAGAAAAGTTAACATAATTGTTGGTTGCTGAGCTGTAGCAATTGGGAAATACATCTATTATTCCCGTAATATGACGGGCCCTAGTGCGGAGCAGGGCTATAGAATACAAGGGCTGGACCACTCCTTTGATGTTGACGCTCGCCGACTGTCCCAAACTTCCTCTCGCCCCCTCTCCTATGTGACGTCACTCTGGTACCATGACTTGCCGCGTAAGCACGGTTCGCCTTAGCTCTCACGTGTTATTTAATATAACGATGCATACGACAATTCTTTAAAAAATTATGAAATACACACAATCACCTAAATTATATGTTAACCAAGTTTGGTGAATATTGAGTAATTATTTTTTCAGTAAAAGTATTTAAAGAAGATATATAATTCCGCGAGATTTTCCACCTTTTGACGCATATTTAAAGCTAATTTTCTCGGAGAGGTATTCCACAAATTTCTTGAAAAATTTATACAATGCACACAATCACCTAAGTTATATGTTTAGCGAGTTTGGTTAATATTGAGCAATGATTTTTGTTCAGTACAAGTGTTTAAAGGAAGTATTTAATTCCGCGAGATTTTCGCCTTATGGCGCATATTCAAGGCTAATTTTCTCGAAGGGGCATTCCATGCATTTCTTTAAAAAGTTATACAATACACACAATCACCTAAATTAAATGTTTAGCAAGTTTTGTGAATATGGAGCAATTAATTATTTTGCTCAGTACACGTTTTTAAAGAAGGTATATAATTCCGCAAGATTTTCGCCTTTTGACGCATATTCAATGCTAATTTTCTCGAAGAGGCATTCCATGGATTTCTTAAAAAAATTACACAATATACACAATCACTTAAATTATATGTTTAGAAAGGTATGCATTTATTTAATGTTACGTTGCAGACGAGAAATTACTTTATGAAATATTATCAAGATTATCAAGTAATATTGTCTGCAGTGTTACTTGAATATTCTAAAAAACACTTTTACCAACAAAGTACATTAGATCAAACATTTTCAGAATAATGTGATGTAAATAAATAAATATATAAATAATAATAAAATTTAAACTTAAAGCACCGGTAATTATTGATAACTCAAAATTTAAAAACAAAAAATTTTAAATAATCAGCTTCAAATTAAAATAAACATTAAAAAATATTATTTATTTAATGTAAGAGTTGCAAGCGAGATAACTTTATGTTGAAAAGTTACCAAGGTTCTCAAGTAATTTCTTCTGCAGCTATAAAGTTAAAATGTTTAAAAAAAAATCTTTACTAGCAAAATGCACTTAAAATTGTCAGAATAATTAGATATAAATAAATATATAATATACAAATAATTATAATCAAATTTAAACCTAGAGTAATAAAATTATATTGATGACAAAAATAAATAAATAAAATATAATTTTAAGTTAAACTTCTAGACTAAATAATTAAATTGCACAGTGTCAATTTTAATTTAAATAGTTCAATTGTTTAAATTCAACTATTAAATTAAGTATTCCCTAAGGGCTAGAGAAGGAAAATTTCTATAAAGCAGTTTTATTTTATTTTTTTAATATTTTATCTCAGCAGTAATTATTATGTTATGTGCATATCTGCATATAAGATAATCATTATGTATAAGTATTTATAACTTTTATGTGTTTTATTTTATAAGTATTACACATGTTTTATTAAACTGCAGTATGAGATTCAAGTTTTGGTGGTTTATTGTAATAAATACAATTATTTTCAATAATGTGACACATTTTGTTCAATTTCGTATTTAGTTTTCAGAAATGTTTCAGAGAATCAAATTAAAAGTATGCTAACATTAGTACACTACAACAGTTTATTACCTAAAAATTAGTTTTATTGTAACTCTGTCTTCTTCTTACATCTTTAACCTAATTGCTTACAGTCTACTTATTGCTTTGTGTAGTGTCAATACTAAAATTAAAGAAGAGCGCTTCATAAAAATGTTACAGGTTTGCTAAGAAATTGAAATTATTGTAGCAAAGAATACTTATGAGAAGCGGTGGGAATGGAGCAAGAGGTACCAGCGTGACGTCATCACAGTGGCAACACGGGAACGCTTTCCTTGGCGGACTGGTCTAGCCCTTGTATTCTATAGCCCTGAGTGCGGAGTAGGTCACATGGAATCAAAACATTCTCATAACATCAAATAAGTTCACGCGATCCTTACTGTTCAGTTTAGTACAATAATTTCAAGATACTGTTTAAGGTGGTTGTATTGTTTCCAGAGTAGCCTTATTGGCTTGAAATGACTTGGTTATGAGAGATGGCTTACTACAATGAGTTAGCTTGATACCGAAGGGTGGATTGGTAGTAAGAGGTGCTGTTAGGAGGTTTTTGGAGGTGATTTGGTATCAATAGGTGGCTTGGTCTGAGAGGTGGTCTGGTGCCAGAAGACGGCTAGGTGCTGATAGGTGGTTTCATATAGAGACGGATGGTTTGCTACCAAGAGTTGACTTAGCTCATAGGCGACTCTGCGTAGATCGTTTTTTTTTTTTTTGGGGCTGAGACGTAATTTAGAGCTAGAAGGCTGCTTGATGCTGAGAGGTGGTTTAGTACAGAGTTGTGGTTTGGTACGGACAGGTGGTTTGATGTCGACAGA
>JAGFPH010026482.1:0-10404 GCA_018207615.1 Philaenus spumarius
AATTGACTGTTTTACATACAATTACACGCGTTTCGGTTTCGCGTGTCGATTTTTGGAGGGCTACCCACGGATAAATCGTATTCTATAATAAAGGATTACAGATAGTATGAAACCAGAAACAATGTATCGTAGTTGTCATAGTTAAGTCCAAGGGAACTCCTGCGCCACTGTAATTCTCTTGGATTCTTTGTGGTATTTAACTTGTTTTGTTTAAACACTGTATACTGATAAAAGAAACAAAAAGAGAAATTTCAGTTAAAGACTTCTATCCTTCTCTTTTTATCATCCTACTGTTTGGTCACGTGATCCATCACATAATGTTGACAGCAAATCGTTAGTAATACAATAAATCAAACATCTATGACAGCACTGTCTGTGGCGAAGAAACCGACTTAAGTGATGAAACTGCTTTACAAGATCTAGAAGGCAGAGGTGATAATACAGAAGAACAATACGTTTAAGTTCTGATCGTTGGTGGATCCAGCAAAAATTGTTCCGGCATTAAAAGTTTCAAAAAATAAGATACAAATGACTACTTTTTATCTATGTATTCTCGTTAAATGTTATTACATTTATTAGACATTGGCAACATCAATATATATATAATAATTCAATCACGCAACTGAACCGCTGACGTGAGATGAGCGATTTTACAAAATTAAGTTAATATGCTTTAGAGTTTCAACCGAATATTTGGGAAATTGGTCTTTTCACGAATTATCTGAATAGGTGAATGAATGTACGAAATGTATTAGTAGAATTTGTTCGCATCTCAGCCCCGGCTTTTTGAGTTGGAACTCGACTTGCGGCCCATTGGCGGATGATCCAGGGGGGGGGCTGTGGGGGCTGCAGTCCCCCCCCCTTGGGTTATACTTTTGTTTTGTTTATTGAGTAGTCTCAGACAACATAACTTGTATTGAATATTTCACCAACTAAATATTAACCAATCTCAATAAAACAAAAACCATTGGAAATTAAATGTTTTAAACTTTAATTTTTGTATTTACAAATTTCTTCCAAAACGTATATTAACATTGTAATCATTGTTGTAATGTTGTAGCCTAAATCAACTGATGCCGTACGAGAAAGCACAAGCAAATGACTCAAACTCGTCACTTTTTAAAGGCACATAACCGCTAAACAGACTTCTTTTTAGAAGAAGAAAAGGGCACCTGTGGGTTCGTGAAGATTTGAACTTTCTACCACAATCGTCCAATCATTCGTCACATTTATAGTTTCTTAGATATGAAGTTTTCTGTAAACCCTTGCAATTGGACAGTTTTTAACCAATGAGAAAACACATTTTGCAATCGATGTATCTATTGCATCTATATTTGTATAATTATTTTTATATCTATTTGAAGTGTAAGTTCTATATTTTCGTTTGATATAAGGAAAACCTCGTTTAGTGTTCCGAGGCTATTCGGGTATTTCCGTGAAATATGTTCATTTTCAACGCCCTAGGTGCGTTAGCCACCTTTACCTTCTGGCTGGAACTGTATACTTTAGGTTTGTCAGATTTTTGTTTAGTTGTTCTAATAAGGCTATTTTTTAAAATTTTCAAGTATACAGTTCAATTTTATGATTTATTCTCTACAATAATTTGTTATAATTAAATTCCATTTTTGGGAAAAGCATATAATCCTTAATTTTTATTAAAAATGGGTGCTCGTAAAATAGTCTTAAAAGACATTTTCAAGCACTGTATTCATACAAAATTATTCTATTACCCCCCCCCCCTCCCCAGGAGACAGCCCCTTCCTTGAAAACCGGCTGGATCCGTCCATGTTGCGGCCTCGGATTATGGACTGCTTGGCCAAAGTCATTGGCTTGGCTTCGCGAGTTTGCACCCCGACAGTCGACCTTGGATCATAAGCTGTCCCAACGTGGATCTGAACCGGGTACTTACGTTTTGAGAAAACGAGACAGGCTATAAGGTCGTGTAAGAAAACAAAATATGGAGAATAAGTACCTATATTTATTTTTGTAGATAACGCTTTTATAAAACCTCAACAAAATTTAATTTGAATTTGAAAAAAAATCTCTTTCGGTCGAGAACATGCTGTCGGTTGTTGGTTTTTTTGGCTAACGAACTCGGTCCGACTGACTTAGAAAACCAACATGTTTACCTAATTTGAACCAAATCGCACATAAAATGCCACAAAAGACATAAACACATGTATAAAATTTTTATTGCCCGCCAAAACGTATTCCCGGGACCGTGTTCGGTGCTCATTGACCACTCCAGACCTAAGATCTCACCATAAGAGTTATTGCAATAGCTCATATTTCCTGAGGAAATTCGCTAAATGTAAGCGTCGTGTGTTCGTGCGTACCGCTTTAACTCCTAAACCCACCCCCTGGAGGATTATGTGGTATGGTAGCCTTCCATCCCTCATTCGTGAACAAGTTTCGCTTTGAAACTGCAGGGGTTGGGTTCGGAGATATGAGTGAAGAGCGCATCACACCAATTTACTTTTAATGTGAAGTCGATGAAGCAGCAGAGAATCGAGTGCCGAGACTGCCCGGAATGTTCTGGACGCTTCCAGAATATCCTCGGAATGTTAAAAAATCATTGAGAATGTTCTAGAATGTTCCGGACGGTTCTGGACCATCGAATGGCTTCAGGAACGTTGGGAAACCAGAAATATGTTATGAAGCTAGAGCACATATTACTCTTAAGTTATACATAGGAGAGAGAAAACATTTGCATTTCGATTATTTGCGTCAAGGTGTAAAATATTTTAGGTAAAATGTACTCATAGAACAAACTGGCGGAAATTGTGGTTTTGGGGCTTACTGGAGCAGCATAGTGTATGTAAGTATGTACAGGCTGTATACAGCATGTATGTAAGCCTAAAGCCCCGGTTTCTAAGACCACGTCGAGCGTCCGGCGCGATTGTTGAACGTGATGACCATGTCAACGCTAGAACAGAGTGAATACAATAGCATTGGCGTGGTTTTTTAGACCACGTCCGGCTGCCGACGTCGCGTCAGCTTTTCGAAGGTCCGGCGTGATATCGCAGCGTGGTACGCTCTGGATAGGTCTCAGTCTATTCCGGCGTGGTTTCATTGCGCAATATACTGCTTTTAATTTCTTTAAACAACTTGTTTTTTGTAATTGCTGTGAAATATTTAGCTGTATTAATTTATTATTTTATTGTGTATTACTAAGCATTATGGAGTCTAAGGTTTTCACGAGTGAATTGGATGATTAGTTGATAGATCTGGTTCAAAATAATCCAGTTCTCTACGATTTTTCCTAAAAAAAACTAAAAAGATGCCATGGGAAAAAACAATATTTGGAAACAAATTTCCGAGGAACTTGGGAGAGAAAGTCTTTTTTTAACTGTATTGTTTAAACTGTGAACTAACAAAAATAAAATATTAAGCCTTACCTAAAAACCAAAGATGAAACATCGTGATGCACAGCAATGGTACGCAATGGTACATACTACATGGTGCAGCCAAAGGGAAACATCATTTTTCATTTTTTCTTGTGTAGAACAAATTAAAAGTTTTTACTTTATTATTAAATGAGATACTTCAAAAATAAATTACATACATTTTTAAAGGAAGTTTACAGATTTTAAATTAAAACATTTTTTTTACATCTTCGTTGTTGTCGCTCCGGGGATTGAATGAAGTTAATTTTACCGCGGCTAGAATTTATTCGGTGACAACAAGTATTAAAAATAAAATAAAAGTTTGGTTTCTGTCTCGGCCCTGATAAGGACCGTATGTGGGACAGAATGTGCCTGAAGGGCGTTTTACTTTAACTTTGAAACTTGGACCTAAAAAGGACCATTTAGTGCCAGATAGGCCAACGTTCGTATGAATTATTATTTACTCTTAGACCCTGATAAGGGCCGCTGAGCGATTGAAAGTTTGGCCAGAAGGGCGGAGTTTCTCAGGTGAAGCCTGCTAGGTATTCGAAGCGCTGCGTCGTTTCGTTGCGTTGCGTAGAATCCTTGCGAAGCACAGTAGCCCTAAGTAGGGTGCGCACTACCCGGTCACCAAGACGACTGCAATGTCTTGGATCGAGTGGCTACTGGACGAAGTCGGCCCTGAGAAGGACCGTGTATGCTTGAAGAGCGTAAATTTGTCGGGTGACACGTAGCCGGAGCTACGGCGGAGGTTCTAGCCGGACTAGCCTCTTTTCCGCGAACGGGTCTTCTTGTGTCTGCTGTCCGGTTGCGCTGATGTTGTAGCGATGGTGTGAATTAAAGAACCAGTAATTTGAATTTGAACATAACCGTTTATTGAATTGTACTTTGGCCCTGTAGCAAGTCGGCAGTACTTCCTCCTCAGTTCGCTCGAAATCTTTACTAGCAAATTGTCAAGACCGTAGTCTTGGTGAAAGACAGCATCTGTTTAACAACAATGGCTGCTTATCTGAAACTAAAAATGACTTTATAGAAATTTTTTGACTAAATTTGGAATAGATAATTTTGAGTGGGAATGAGATGGTGGATCGATGAAATACACTGGGATTGATTACGAAAGTGTGTGGCTTTTAAGAGTAGAGCTTGGATTTTTGGATACTTATGGTGGTTCGTAAACCAGACATAAGGGACGTTTTCTTCTGACCTGCGCAGGTGCAGGATCAGTGATGATCTGTTTTATGTGTGTGTGTTGAGACCCTTCGGCTCTGTGTTTGACTCTATGTGTTAATTTTAGGATGAAGTCCTCGAGTGTGGGGATTTTGTGCCCTTGAGAGATGGTGACGTTCTTTACGTACCATGGGGAGTTGGTGATCCAACGGAGAGTTTTGTTCTGGAAGGAATCCAACTTTTTCTTCCAAGAAACAGATAGCAAAGAGTACCAAGCTGGAGCTGCGTACGTGAGTACCGGTCTGATATATGTTTTGTACATGGACAATCTGATGCGAAGTGGTATTGGGCTCTTGGCCTGAATGACTGGAAGGAGTCTGCCACGGACGGATTTAGCCCTAGACAGAGTTTGCTTGGCGTGATGGGACATGTTTAATTTAGCGTCAAGCGTGATTCCAAGGTATCTGACTTTGCGGGTCCATGCTATGGGTGATTTATTTAGAGTTAATTGGACTTTAGGAAATCTACGTAGTGGAGAAAATTGGATGGCTTGCGTTTTATCTGTGTTCACTGCAGTTCTCCACTTCCTGAGCCACGGCTGTAGGGCATCCAACTGTTGTTGAATGACCGACGAGCCGTATTCCAGGTTCAGAGTCCTGTAGTAGAACATAGCGTCATCAGCAAAGAGTCGCAGTGATACTTTGGGGATGACTGGAATATCGTTAGTGTACAGAAGGTACAGTAACGGACCAAGAACTGAGCCTTGGGGAACTCCTGCCTCGATGGGTCTAGAAGTAGAAAGTGTACCTTCGACAGCAACCTGGAACCATCTGCTGTCGAGGTATGAACTTATGAGATGAACATAGCATGGAGGAACTGGGCTGCGGGCTAGTTTGTAAAGCAGGCCTTCGTGCCATACTTTACGTACATTATGAAGCTTGCCGGGAGATATACGATGCGTCCTTGGCGGCCGAACGTGCCTACGTTCGCCAGACAGATGTTGTATCGTCCCGGGGACTTGTGGAGTGAAGCTCCGGGGAAATTTAGGCGAGTTTTCCCGTAAAGGCATTTACGGGAAAATCGCAAGACGCCGACTGATGTGGACCCTTATGAGGGCCCAAAAGTTTGTTGTTGACTTTGGTTTTCTTGTCGCATTGATGTTGTTGGCCCTTTTGAGGGCCAAGAAATTTGTTGTGGAATTCCGGTTAGTGCTTCGACGTGTTGTCGGCCCTTTCGAGGGCCGAGAAGTTATTTCGGAAATTCCACCGGGTGTTTCGCTTTGGTTTTGGCCCTTTGCGGACCAAACATGATGGTAATTGTTACTTTCGCCGGAGTATATATACGTTGCCGGGGAAATCTCACGAAGCTGAATATTATTGGTAAATATTGTAGCGACGCTACAACATCGTTAAAAAAAAGTTTATAGCTTTGGGATGCCATATTTGTTAAAGATATTATAAACATTTCCTTAACTATGTAAAAGGTCAACGGGAAGTCTGAAAATCTTCGGTATCCCTTCACAAAACAAACTATTCTAATGGTACCATTTTTAAAGTTTTCCTTGTAGCTATTTCTCAATTGTTGTAAAAGAAAAAAACGTCCAATTACTACTTGATGTTGGTATCTTTGAAAAGCACATTAGTTTAATGATAAATGTATCTAGACTCAAACAAAAAATATACAGTGATGCAAAATTAATTTAATGATAAGAACTTACGCTTGCAGTACAAAGGGTTCAATTTAACAAAAATAATTATTGTGTAATTTGATAAAAATGTTTGTCTAATCACTTTCGAAAAAGAAAAATTGTTTGATCACGTACTTGACGATTTAGTCACTTTTCTGAATGGCATTCAGCTGCCAATTCACAGAAATCTTTTCACTGCAAAAGAAGTCTTTAAACTTTTCTCGTACGTAGTAAGCCAAACGTGTTCCTTTTCTTCCTGTTGTTAGCTCTCTTATAGGTATCAAATTTTCTGTAGGTAGAGGAAGTTTATCTTCGTCTTGGTTGGAGCAACGAATTTTTGCCACTCTAAATAAATTGTGGAAAACATCCGCAGCTAGAATCAGGTTGTCAACAGTTTCAGGAGTGATAGCAATTTGTGTAAAAAATACTGTAAAGTACTGTGATAGGATCCCAAATACATATCACTGTACCGCCATGCTCGACAATGTCTGTAGATGAATACAAACCATACACCTTAACCTAAAAATTACATATTTTTCAGAGGCAAGTTCCAAGCTATAAACAGAACTAAGTTTTACTATGAGTGTAGGCCTATGTGCGTTTAAACACTTTTTCTAATGGAATTGAGCTGCCAATCCACTGAACAATTTTCATTGCAAAAGAAGTCTTTAAACTTGTCTCTTACACTATAAGCTAACTGAGTTGCTTTCCTGCCAGTTGTAGCAACATCATAATTCTGACACTCGCAACTATATCTGAGGTCTAGTTGCTTTCACAGAGCAAGAAATAGATTCGCGCCGTCAAATACGAGCTTTTTACAAACCAGTATTGCGTTGAATCACGGCGTGATGTAAGTAACGCCGGCTTCACCGACTTGCCGCTCTTGAACATCACGGCGTAGTTATCACGGCGTGGTTATCGCAGCGTGGTCTTACAAACCGAGGCTTAAGTGGGATCTAAATGTAATCCTAGATTGGTTTGGTCGGATTTATTTAGCATTTAAATACTCATAATCATTATGAAATAAATTACATACAAATTTGAATTATATACAGGATGTCCCCGAACTCTCTGGACCCATTTTGTGGATATGTTCCTGGGATCCAGAAAAACATATTTCACACTATAAACATGGGTCTACGGTGCTTATTTCTTCGTCTGTCTGTCTATGTGTTTTTTACAAAATACTTAATATTTTTTAAGTAGAAAATATATTGAGCTCAAACTTTGTATACCTATTTGTTGCGTAACCTTTTATCACTGTACACAAAATTAGAAAACTATTTTAAATATTTTCAAAATGGCGGTCGTTTATAATTTTTAATGTCAAATATCTCAAAAACCGCTAACTTTACGAAAAAATTACAAGAGACAAAAAAATACTTTTTTAATGACAAACACAATGTTTTTTTTATTTTGTCTGTAGCTCAAAGAATAACAGAGATATTGACAAAAAAAATGAAATTTTTATTTCTTGGTAGTTGTCAACAATACCCAGAATTACTCTAGAAACAAAATATTTTAAAGTTATTATGAGCTAAAATAATCAGTTATTTGCATTATATTCCGAGCACTTTCTGAGCTGATTTCACTAGGAAAAAATAATGAAAAAAGTTCATATTATATTCATAGGTCCGGAAATGCTTCGTTAGAGAGTTACAGCTGGCGAAAGATTTCACCCATGTTTCAGATTATTCACGGAAACGAATCGCTATTGAAATATGTACGACGTTAATTAAGGTGTGAAATTTCATTTCATTTCGTAAAATGAGCATATAAATTTAATAAAATGGGTCCCATTTCTGTAAATGCAGTAATTATTGCGATATTTCACCCAAAACGCAAAAATCTGTCCGAATTGAGACCGAATTTTGTGTTTTGGGTCAAATATCGCAACAATTTCTGCAGTTACAGAACTGTTACCTATTTTACACCTCAATTAACGTCCTTCATATTTCAATATGGATTCGTTTCTGTGAGTAATCTGAAACACGGATAAGAACTCTCTAACGAATTCGGACAGAATTTTGCGTTTATATTGTGAAATATGTTTGTCTCGATCTCAGGAACATATCCACAAAAGGGGTCCAGAGAGTTCGGGAACACCCTGTATAACTTACGAAACTTACTAAACATCTTTGGGCCAGTTTACTCTTAATATTTATTTCGTTGATTTATTCATATCTACGATTGATGTGGCGCGTACCCTTGTTTGCAGATCAAATTTAGTTAATATTTTAGAACACATAATGTATACAATTTAATCTATACTAATATTATAAAGAGGTATAATTTGTTTGTTTGTATGTAGGGGGTAATACTACTAAACCGATTGCAAAACTAGTTTTACTAATAAAAAGCTACACTATCCTTGAGTAAACTTAGGCTAGAATTAATTTTTATTTAAGGATTGAAACAACCTCTAAAACAATAAATATTAATTGTTATACTTTCCTTAAAAAGCTAGAGAGCTGAATTTTTTTACACTTATTTCTTACAACATACATAAAAACATTATCATAGATTGACATTTGGTCGCGTGCTGCTAAGGGGTGAAAACTTAATAACAACCCCTATAAAAAATGTCGATTGTTATACTTTCCTTAAAGCTAGAGAATAAACCCTTAATAAATTAATGAATTTAAAAATAAGAAACCACTATGTTACATCCTAATAACAAATAAATAAAACATATTAGAATTTAATATTAGGCCCTATTTGTATAAAATAACCTGTTTGCATTTGTTTCGACGCGGGGGTTGGCGAGCGAACTGAGCAGGGGGCGGAGCTTTTTAGTGTAAAATAAAATCAAACAGCAGTTTGTAAAAACACTAACAATAACACAAACTTTCCGTTACCGTATATTATTCTGAAAAAATATCTAAAGATAATTAAGTCTTCAGTGGAACTTGTAAGCCCACTTCCAGGACATGCCTCATCGGCAGGTGGCTATGTGTTAACATTTCAATTTATAATACACACAACTTCTACAAGAACTTTGTTAAATATTTATGTTTTTTTTTAAATTGTAGAGTTGACTGTCCACCTCAAACAAGTTAAGTCAAACGGGACAATGCGAATGGAACGGAAATGTGTATTGATTAAGACAAAGACACTTGGATCTGAGTAGGATGGTGGTATTACATGTACATAATGTAAGACAGAAACAGACTTAGTCATGACCATAACCAATAATTAGAATTACGGCATGCATTGTAAGTTCACCATTAATATTATTTAAATACTCAACATTTCAAACACATTTTGATATTGAAAACTAAAGGAAGCAATACAATATGTAACACCAGATGTTTGACTTATAATACAGTAAGCCTTTTGTTTTCTTTTACCTAATCTAAAAAAAAACTATTAGTTGTGAAAAATAATTACCTGAATATAAATTTTCCAAATTGGTGCGAATAAACGTTTTGGACCATTTAGGCCCAACCCAAAATTATGTTAAGTTTTCTATCCAAATCAGATGTTTTAAGTATAATATGTAACAACAGATGTTTGAATTGAATTATAATACCGTAACCATTTTTCGTTGATTTTTGTTTATGTTTGTCTTTATTTTGCTAACCTAACCTAAAATAAACGGTACCAGGAACTGGCACATACTTTCTCACAAACATATTTAAATTACTAAACAGATTCACTGTGACTTGTAGGGTGGGGTAGGAGAGTTTTTTTTTATTAAAGTTGGATATTAACTAATAAATATTATTATTATTATCTAGAGAGAAAACTATTGGATCGATTTCGAACAAATTTGCACCAAACACGTTAATTAGGTCTTTATAGGTGCACGTAAAAATGATTTAAAAAATTTTGAAAAAACACCCTTTATGTCCAAAAAACCCCCAAAAATCAGTTATTATTATTATTATGAGCTAAACGAGAATTTTTAGAAAGATGATTTTTTTGCATATGGTAGGGCACATTAAAGGCTACATTTAGCCAAATTTTATCAAAATCGTTATAGCCTTTTTTTATAAAAAAATAATAACTGATTTTTTAAGGGGTTTTTTGGCCAAAAAGGGGATTGTTTTTCAAAATAATTCAAAACCATTTTTCGTGCATCTATACAGGCCTACTGAACATGACTGGTGCAAATTTAGTTGAAATCGATCGAATAGTTTTCTCTCTAGCTTTGTATACTTT
>JAGFPH010026483.1:0-10404 GCA_018207615.1 Philaenus spumarius
TTTGTGAACCCTGGGCAGTTGAAGTGTGGAACAATCCACTTATAACAGTGTATATTGTAACGCGTTTGACGCTAGTCAAGGGACGTGGCACAGCGCGATTTTTTGTAACATACGTAAATGAATGGATTAGCGCATATTGGTAAAGCGGCGGTACGCAGCGCGACTCGCTTAGCACGAGATTCATGTGGGCACAGTGGCAGTCACACAGTTTCTCGCGCCACACTTCTCGTGAGTTCAGTACTCTACTAGCGCTCACAAGTTTTGGTGTCCAGTTGTGCATTTTTCATTATTACATTTTTCAAAAGTTGGGCCAGGAAAAGCTGATAGAGGCTTAAAAAAATGTTGAAAATATAATTGTATTTATTTCAATAATTAAGCTGAATTTTCAAAAAACCATAAAAAAACGAATTTTTTTATAAATAACCATCGTCAAATAATTTTTAATAAATATATATGTCCCCTAAATTGTTTATAAGTATTTGGAGTTTGACAATAACCCCGAAAAAAAATGTATGTCTTCATAAAGTCATAAACCAACAATTGAAAATGTTTAAGGTATGTACATAGAAAGGACATAATATGTATCATCCCGTGTACTTCTGTGAGTTTCGGTTCATCCAGAAGTAGTTAGTAAAAACAGCAAATAATTCTGGTAGTTCTGAAGTCATTTTAAATTCGGTTAGATCAAATAAACATAATTTTATCCGTGAATCATTCATTTTAAACATTCAAAAAATAAAAAGAAGTAAAACGCACGTGTCTACTGGGTGAGAGTTGGGAGCAACTGCGTTGTAGGCCCCATAAGCGTTCTCCAACACGACGCGAATGGCGGGATCGTGTCATGCAGCTCGCGTCATGTCATCTCACACGCGTCTCAATATGCGCCTAGCCTTAATGATGTGTGGGTAGTGTGTAGCCTGCCAACGTCAGCAACGTGATAGATACAGACAAAGTATAATCATCCCCTTCAAAGTATAAGCCCGCCCTCGTGCTATCGACCATAGGCCTACGAGTTAACCGACAAGTATTTTCACATGAAGAAAAAGAAGAGGTTTTAAATAATTGTAATTATAACAACTTACATGATTTTTGTAAATAATAAACCTTGATGTTTGATGTTTAAAGGTGCAGTCTTTCTTTCCCTTTTAAAGATGATAAATTAGTTTAAACTTAAAGCTTGCATGTTTTTTTTGGCGTATGACACTTCATAACATTGGCATATTTAATTACAATGCTACCAACAGATAGATTGGTTATGTAAAGAATGTCCTATACTTAAATTAATTTACTTTCATTTCAATATTATTGAAGTCCATGTTAAAGTTTTGCAATTTCAAAAATGTTCAAGATAACTCAAAATTCTAGATGTATTATTATTTCTGTATTTTCCAAATCCATTTATAAAGTTTTATAAGTTTGATATCTTAAAAAATTCCCAAACAAAATCTGGTGATCAATGTGTGTGTTTTTTTAACGCATAAAATCCACTTTAAATTCCTGTTGGTTGAAGTTCAAGATATAACTTAACTACTTGGGTTCTCAAATGGAAAACGTAAAAGTTTCTCTTCAGTTCTGTACTTGTTATTAGAGCTATAAAAAACACCCGATAAAATTAAATTTCAAAACACAATCCTGGATATTGAATTTCTATTGTTGGTACACACAAGAATATTTAAAAACATTACTAAATTACAGTGTTATACTAATGAGGCGGGAAGGTAAAGAGTGGGTAGAGGGTGGGAGAAGGGTGCAGTTTTGGTACTGATGTCAGTACACCGAGTACAGTACTGACTAACCATTTGTTCGGAATGGATGACCTGGCCAACTACAGATTACGTGTAGGACGATTTGGAGCAAGTGCGGTTTCTAAAACGAAAACATTATCAGGTCTGAAAATAAACATACAACTTTATTAACCTTTTTATAAAAAACTGTTCAAACTAATTATTCCACAGCTTCATAATTGTTTCGCATTAGTCAATTTAAAACATTTATAGATTTTTAAAATATTATATTGTTTGATCATTTTAATTTTAATACTAAATGGTATTTTTGACAACCTATAAAGCTAGAGAGCATATCAATCACCCTTTATAATTTGTTTATGTATGTTCCATGTTGTGGAGCGTAAATCGATTTGTATACGACTTATTTTGTAGTATAGAATATGGCGCCCTAATTCGGCACAATTAATTACATTTTATAATACAAATCTTTCATATTTGTATATAGTATTTATAGTATAATGTATTAATAATACAGTAGGCTACTAGTAGTTCTGTGAACAGTAGACCTCGCTCGTTGAAATAACGAATGTGGTTT
Organism: Philaenus spumarius; assembly: GCA_018207615.1. Classification (NCBI taxonomy): domain Eukaryota; kingdom Metazoa; phylum Arthropoda; class Insecta; order Hemiptera; family Aphrophoridae; genus Philaenus; species Philaenus spumarius. Next base: position 2,323 of record JAGFPH010026483.1, read on the forward strand.
TGAGCTTAGGTTAAAAATAGTGTGCCAGTAAGGAAGGAAGCACAAGGTTTAGCCAGTGAAACATTATTTTGCAATTCCCGCGATTCTGGGATTTCTAGTTCTCGTTTTTTTCTTTTCTTGAGCTTTAACTGCTAAAGATTTTCTTTTAGTGGCATTGTGTTTTATTTAGGTTAATAATGCGTAAGATAGCTAAACATATCATGTTATAGAGGGACAACATAGAATTAAATATTTACAAACAAAATAACTAAAATTTAACAATGTATTTACAGTTCCATAACTTCCATATCATATTCCAATATTAGAAATAATGAAAACAAACAACGATGTTAAAACTTCGTGATAGTGATCTCAACCCATGTACCAACACTTCCCACGGTGTCCAAAACATACTCAGGAACAGTACCTTTCCGAATTCATAAAATTTTTAAAGCGTAGAAATTCTCTCTCTTTGGAACATATCGGGTTGGACAGTTGGAAAACAAAACATATTTCATACCCCGTTCAAACAGATTCTTTTAACTGCGGCGTTTACGTAGTTTATTATGTCGCTATGTTCATTAAATATAAAGAAATACCGTTAGATGTTGATATCAATAGGTTTCGCAGTGGATTACGATTACGTTGTATTGATTATAAATTAAATAATGGGTTATATCTAGACCCAGAGTTTTACACAAAAAAAAATTACATAATTTTGATCATTGTAAATAATTAGGTAGGTTATGGCATGTTCATTTTAGCATGTGCATGGGTTAGAGTGTTAAAATTTGAATAATCTAATAAAACGCAAAATTTATTATTTATCTATATAAAAGATAAAATAAAAAAAAATTAAAAAGCATGGAATAAGAAATTTTCCCTTAAAAAAACGGTAGTTGGTGGTGGACCTTCCCCAATTACACTACAATAAATTACAAGAATATGGAGGTACGATAGATAAGATAATTTTTTATTACATTGATATTGTCCCTTTCGGGGCTTACTGGTATAATAAAAAGAACTCTTAAATGTACTTTGTTATTCTTGAATGAATTGTTTTCCTTTCTGTGGTGGGAAGGATAAGTACTCCGTCTTTGTAATACAGCACGAACTGTTCAGACGAATTGCCGGGCTGTAAGACAAATTGGACGAAACTAAAGTGTAATAATATATTTAATTCACAATAGATGATTACCATACGAGATAATTAAATATTAACTAATGCTAACAACTAATGAGAAACTATTTAGCCTACACAATTTATGAATATTAAACTGTAACTGTTCAACAAACTTCTATATAAATAATACACTTACCTATAGTATATGTTTACAGAGTTTGGTTAACATTGAACAATTATTTTGTTCAATACAAATCTTTTAAAAATGTAATGTATTATGCGAGATTTCCGACTTTTTAAGCATATAAGGCAAATTTTCTCAAAGCAGCATTCGACGAATTTCTTTAAAAAATTTATAATTAATACACTTACCTATATTATATGTTTACAGATATTTGGTTAACATTGACAAATTATTTTGTTCATTACAAGTTTTTTAAAAATGTATTGTATTTCGCGAGATTTCCGACTTTTTAAGCATATATAAGGCTAATTATCTCAAAGCAGCATTCGATGAATTTCTTTAAAAAATTATATAATTAATACACTTACGTATAGTATATGTTTACGGAGTTTGGTTAACTTTGACCAATTATTTTGTTCAATACAAGTCTTTTAAAAATGTATTGTATTTTTGCGAGATTTCCGACTTTTTAAGCATATATATAAGGCTAATTTTCTCAAAGCAGTATTCGATGAATTTCTTTAAACAAATTTATAATTAATACACTTACCTATATTATATGTTTACGGAGTTTGGTTAACATTGGCCAATTATTTTGTTCAATATAAGTCTTTTAAAAATGTATTGTATTTCGCGAGATTTCCGACTTTTTAAGCATATAAGGCTAATTATCTCAAAGCAGCATTCGATCAATTTCTTTAAAAAATTATATAATTAACACACTTACCTATAGTATATGTTTACGGAGTTTGGTCAACGTAGACCAATTATTTTATTCAATACAAGTCTTTTTTAAATGTATTTTATTTCGCGAGATTTCCGACTTTTTAAGCATATATATAAGGCTAATTTTCTCAAAGCAGCATTCGACGAATTTCTTAAAAAATTTATACAATTAATACACTTACCTATAGTATATGTTTACGGAGTTTGGTTAACATTGACCAATTATTTTGTTCGATACAAGTATTTTAAGAATGTATTTTATTTCGCGAGATTTCCGACTTGTGACGCTTATTTAACGCTAATTATTGAAGTTTTACACATGCAGTCATTAATCTTTATAAATATTATATTCATACATATTAAAAATTACTTTATACTAATATTTTATTAAATATAGGAAAAACATAACGACAGGATACATGTTTTTTGAAAGGTTTATAGCGGTAGGGCTAGCGTAGGCTTTCGTAGGGCTGGCGTAGGGCTAACTTCAGGGCGCCAAATTTTTTTCCTCATGATAAAATGATGAGTGACGTTGTAAAGTGTCAGCAGCATTTTCAAAAAGCCAGAGAGTGAGATAAAAAAAGAAGAGAAGAGAACAATACAGTAAAAGAAGAACAACTTGAAAAGATCCAAAGCAGAGTAAAAAATAGTAGGGAGAAAAATAAGAAGCGCAATTATCATCAATATCTCAGATTTCGCTGGGATATTAAATATCATATTCTGAGAGATGACAAATTTAAGAATATTTTTGGCAAATTACAACAACCTACAGTAGCCCAAAGGACATTTTACAATTCTTTACGAGTTTCCACTAGCAGTTGATATTTTTGAAAAATGAATGAGCTTATGAAGTTCCAAATTGTTAATTCTAGAATTTGATTTAGCGATTATTTTGTTTTTATTTAAATTTTTAGGCCTATTCTATTAATTCTTGATAGGGGCATATATAAGACTGATCTTTAGTAAGTCTAATTCATAATAGGCCCTAAGGCATGGTATAAAAAGAACTGAACTATATCCATGTAATGTATTAAGTATATATATTTGTTAAATATAAGTTTTTTTATGAAATATAAGTTTTTATTTCTTATAGTGATCAAAGAAACCTCAATTATACTTCTTGTTGTTATTTGACACCTTATTATTATATAATATATGTTAAAAATCTTAATTTTAGCAACAGCGTAACACCCGTTACATTTTAATGTAACACCAGTTGCACAAGATTTAATTTTATGTTTAAAAAAATTGAATGCCAATATCAATTTGAATTACAGTTCCATTGCATACATTTACTGTGGAATAACTAATATTTTTTTAAAATTTTACAGTTTTAAAATTCACAGAGTTTTATGAACATTTACATGAAGTTCAACTTCACTATCCATTTTCAGTAACACCCGTTACACTCCTTTTTTCTATATTTTAGGCTAACTAAGATATAGTTAGCCTTCGTTGAAAGCCGAAGTTGCATTTTATATTTTGTTGTTCCTCGGCGATCCATTGAGAAAACAAATGTTAAACGAAATAACGTTCTCAATAACAATAATTACAAGACGACGCAATAGTACAACAAAGAAAAATCGCGGGAGAGCACATGGATGGAAGTGCGGGAAACCGTCATCCAACTGTATACAAGCAACATCTGAGACGCGTGGTGGGGGGATAGGTGGCGCGAGTGAGTCACAGCGGCACTGCACCTGCTTCGTGTCACTCTCGCGTTTGTTCTCATTACTGTAAATGTATAAACAACGATACCGACTAAACCAGCTAGGCGATTTAAAAAATTAAAAGTGTAAAATTAATTAAAAATTATTGTCTTCAAAATGACTACCTGCGATTTGCATTTTTCGTTTTGTAACACAATTATTTTATTATTATTTTTTAAACCAGCAACTTAATTAAAATTTAGCTTCATTGGCGTGAATTCTAATCTTATTCCGTTCACAAATCAGTTTTGCAAATGAACATCGGACGAAAATTCCACCAATACAAAATGGCTCCATTTTGGTGCTGCGCCGTGGTGGCAGAATTTGGAACTAATCCTGGGATGTTTAGCCTTAATCTTTCTGTATGAATTCTGTAATCATTGTTAAAGGGGAGGGTTTTTATTTTTATTTTTGGGGAGGGATTTTAAATTCAAATTAACCTTTCATATTGCAACGGCCGCCCACTCTTTTAAGCCCCTTCTACTGACAGCCCTACTACTATAATTTATATATTTTGAGTTAGTGTTTGGAGTTTTGACTCTTATCTCGGGATTCGTGCCTTTCGGAGAACGATGACCTTTACTATAATTGATATCCTGGACTCTTATTCTAACACTGCTTAAATTATATCTGGTAATTATAGGTAAGCGCTTAATAAAAGAAATTTTTAGAAAAATGAAAATAAAATTTACTAGTTCTATCTTTCTTTAAAACTTCAAAACATACAAAATAATACATCAAATCAAAATCAGTTATTCCTTCTATATATACAATCCTTTTACAATATGAAACTTTTTGTTGAGACAATTTTAGGCTTTGTAGAGAGATAGATATTTCTTTTATATTTAAAAAAGTGTTTATAAATTCCTATGTTTATCCCAATGATATTTTAAACAAAAAACCCTAGCTGTCAATGCTGTAAAGTATGAAATATTAAAAAGGTGCCGCCAACTCTACCTTGCGTAGCGAAATCCTACTAGGTGATTTGTTTTGGAAATGCTGCTGAAGTTCTCGCTGTCGTGCGGATCCCTGCGACTAGTGGTGTCCTATGAATTGTCTTGACTCCTGGATTGTAGTCGAAAACAGCACTAGCCGCTGTTATCCAGACAGTACTACCCACTGTCTATCCAAACAACTCTAGCCGTTGTTTATCCAAACAGCCCTAGCCGCTGTTTATCCTGGATCTCCCACAATTTGAAGTTATCTCTTGAAAGTCTCGAAGTTCTATAGCATCACTTTATTATGCTATGTCGGCGTTTAAATTGGTATAAACGATTGATTTAAGTTCACGTAGCGTTGTAATTAGATACGTTATTTTAGTATATGCTTGAAAACTATATATTAGATTATTAAAGACTGTTTTACGAAGATTAGACTAATTATTCCACTGATGTACTTATTAATTATTCTAAATTTTAATGACGAGAAACGTGGATTCTTTCCCGGAGTACTTTCTTAGACTGACGAGCTATACATCGACTTTCGACCAGCTCCTATTTCCACTTCCCCAAGTTAGCCAATGTTGAATACTTATTATCACTACTTGGACCTCGGATTTTAGCGTTTCGCGCGGGCTCCTTTCGTAATAGAATTTTTTAGCTAATTTCCCCAAGTTCCTGATAAAATTCTCTACCACTCAGTAGTTTAATTTATCAATTTCCTGAAACTTTTTCTATTAATTTAGTTATTAATTTCGCCTCAGGGTTCGTAGACCTGTATAGTGGGCGTGTCTAGCGCACTGCCTTGACATTCAACTTCGGACAAGTAAGTTTTCCTAAAACTACAAGTCCACTTTTGTCGAGATTTATTTCGCCTAATTTTTACTAAATTTCCATAACTACAGTTCTAGCCCTCCGATTTTATTTCTGAAACCGTCTGCGTACTCAGCTAGTCTTCCTGAACTTGCACAAACTCGAGTGGTGTTTTTCTGCCACCGCGTTCGCATTTGGGACTCTTATTAAGTTTTCTGTTTGGCTTTCCCAATTTTCCGATTTTCCGACTATTTTCTTCTTGGTTTACTGTTCTACTCGTTGTTGTACGCACATTGTCGTTTCCCATTTTGCGATCGGCCTATTATTTACAAAGTTACAGTCCTTTTGGATGTTTTAATTTTTGTTCATTTTAGTTAACGCCCTATTTATCATATTTTTTAACCTATCTATCTCTCTTTTACCTTTACACTTATTATTATATAATACATAATTTTATTTACTTAACAAATTTCTATTACTTCATAATATTTACCCATTTTTGGCTTTAGTTATTTTACATTACCCCTTTTTCTATTATATATCAAATTTTGTTAAAATGTTATTTAATTCACTTTCTTAGGTCTTAGGGACTTAGTGATTTTTTAGCAGTTTTATTGGAAAAATATTGCATTGCGCGGCTGAGGCTACATCTCAGTCCGTCGCAATATGTAATTTTGTAATCTGATATATTTTGTGTACTTTAAGGGCGTATAATTTATTCTTTTCAATTAAGGGCATATACATCTTTTTTTAATAAATTTTGGTTAATAAACCTAAATGGTATCTAGTTCTTTGGTTTATTGACTTAACCTCAATGTATGTTACGAATTTGTGAGTGATCAGCTGAGACATTTCTACTTTGGTGATTTTTTTGACTTTAAAGGTAAGTTTTGAACATGACCAATCTATGTGGCCCAGTATTGCTTCCGTTCCCTTACTTATTCTGTTAGTAAGATTGGTACAGTATTCATTTGCTCTAGCTATTTGTTTAATTATATGTAATTCATTGTGGAAGTCTTGTTGGTTAACCGGTGTAGATAAAAGTCTATGGACAAAAGAATTGTATGCTGCCAGTTTATGTGAGAGTGGATGAAATGATTTAGAGTGGATCGTTACATCAGTGGTTGTAGGCTTACGGTATATCTTATATTTTAATTTGTCGTCTAATTTCGTTACAGTAACATCGAGAAAGTTAAGCTCGTTATCTATTTCTTTCTCCAATGTAAATTGCATTTTTGGGTTGATTTTATTTAAATGCGTGTTGAAATTTTCGATTTGACAAGTGGTGCCTTTGTAAACAATAAAAGTAACATCCACATATCTAGCATAAAACACTATCCTGTTGTAGTGCTGGTTATTGACGTTTAGTATAAATTTATTCTCATAGTGGTTTAAATATATGTTGGCTAATAATCCTGATAAAGGAGACCCCATCACCAGTCCTTCTTCTTGTCTGTAGAAACATTCCTCAAAAGCAAAATAATTTTGTTTTTAAACAACTCTAATTAATAACACAAGTTCTTGAATCTCATGGCTGTTAAGCTTGTTGGTGTCAATTAGGTTTTCCTTCATGATCTCTTAAGTTTCTTGTATAGGTACGTTAGTGTGTACTATGTCCAATGAAATTAGTTTGTATTGTGGAACAATCTTCAAATCTTTGGTTTTATTAACAAAATCCAGAGTGGTTAATTAACAGATGTTGTGGTCGTTTTTAACGATAATATTATTTTTTATAATTTCTTCGAAACTCTATACCCAGGAGCGGTCCCATAATTTATTAACGGCCTAATGGGGACATTGTCTTTGTGAATCTTTCGTAGTCCTGCAAACATTGGAGCCAAAGCTTTAATCAGTTTTAGCCATCTTCGCGTCTTATCACTAAATAAAGTTTTGCATTTGTTAATTGCGCCATTTAATTCCTTGACATATTTGCGAGTTGGGTCGACCTTTAAAAGTTATACATTGCTATCGTTGAAAAATTGTGTGGCTTTGTTGCTATAATCGATTTTATTCATGGTTACTAGGGTGTTACCTTTATCGACCTTTGTTATCATAGCTTGATTGTCAATCGATTTGTTATCAATCTGTTTTAGTAGATAGCGAAGCATTGCTGGGTGCACTAGTAGTTTTATAAAAATAGCAAGTCAATAAATATATGTTTTCACAGTTTTGTTAGTGTTTAAACATCAAATTATGTTGCTCTTGTCAAATAAAGTAACGATATTAATAAATCTTCTTCATTAGTATTCGTTTGGCATTTAAAGAGGTTAAAAAAAAAGAATACTATAAATGAAATTTTGTAAAATAGATCGCGGCAGATTTTCTGTAATCAGGATTTTAAATATTGAAGAGGATTTATTTTTGAAGCAATTCAGTAGCAGAGAAAAAGATTTTAAAAAAATATACAAATTAATAATATAATAAAACATGGAGCAAAATGAAATCAAAATTGTATCCCTGAATCTATTTGTTTTTTCGTTAACTTGTCTTTTTGAAGAAACCAAAAAGAACGTAGGTTTATATAAACTTTTTATGCTTCCTTCAGCTAGAAATTTTGTTTATAAAAAGTCTTACTAAATAGGCTTTGTATATTAAAAAAACAATTCATAA
>JAGFPH010026484.1:0-10404 GCA_018207615.1 Philaenus spumarius
AGCACTTCCTGAGCTGATTCCACTAGCAAAAATCTAAATATGTAAATGTTTAATGTTCAAATGAATGTAAATGTTCGTTTGTTCAAAATCTTAAATCTACAAAAGTTCTTCACCGATTGCTTTGACAACAAGTTTCATTTAAATGCCCTTTTTTTTGAAATAATTTTTAAAAAACAACGCCGTTGCTTAACGTAAAAACAACACAAACTATACTAAATATTTTACGGCCATACTAAATAATAAATAAATATGTTTATTGTTGATACAGTAATCAGCTGTTTGCTCCGATATTTCTATTAACAGCTGATTCCAAGCTTTGAAGCAATTATTTGTATTTTTAACTTTTAGGTTCGGTTTTTTATTAAGGCTCGGCTCCCTACATTCGAAACGGTAAAGTATGGTTATCAATTTCAATGTTAAATAACCAAAACATACCTTCATTATTAAGCATATTTTTGTGTTGTTTTTGTCAAAAAACAAAAGCTGTATTTTTTTTTAAAGTAAAATAGATTGTGGGTGTTGATTACTAAGGCTTTTTGCAATATCTCTTTTTGCAACTGAGTAAAAAATTTATAAAGTTTACCATTTTTTACTATTTATATCATACGTTTATGAAAACAATAAAACGGTTTTTGAAAATGTATTCAGCAATCAACATCCGCATATGACAGTACTTCAAAATGAAACCAAATTTTTAAATTCATTCCACGAATTAACGGAAAAAAATTTGGAAAACGGTTGACCCTAAAGGCCATCCATGTAACTTCCCGCTAAGTTTAATTACAACAAACACTATTTTTGGAAATTTTGAACTGCCATAACTTTTGAATGAATCAACCGATTTTTATGAGATTTGCGGCAATCGATGCAGTTTTTTAAGTCCATTGAAAGAATCAACAACAAAAATTTTTCAGATGAAAAATTTCAGAGAAATTGAGGAAAACACTTTTTTTTATTTTCTTTCGTTCACGATATCTCGCGAATGAATCAACCGATTTTTATGCGATTTGCGGCAATCGATGCAGTTTTTCGAGTCCATTGAAAGAATCGACAACAAAAATTTTTCTGATGAAAAATGTCGGAGAAATTGAGAAAAAACACTTTTTTTTTCTTTCGTTTACGATATCTCACGAACGAATTAACCGATTTTGACCGGACTGGTAGCGATCAACGTCGCTTTTTAAGGTTAAAAGCTGATTAGATTTTTGGAATTGACCGGTAAAGCCGTTTAAAAGTTATTCCAAAAAAACCTGATTTGGAAAAAATTTATTTCTTAGTTTTTTCGAAATTTCTCAGAACCTACCGGTCCGAATTAGTTGAAATTTTCAGGAAATCTAAGTTTGATGGAACTCTTTAGAACGCCGTTTGGTAGGATCCAATCGGTTAAGCCGTTCAAAAGTTATAAGCGGGTCACATACTTACATACACACACACACACACATACAGACAGGGTGACACCCTCTCGGGAGTGGTCAAGGAAGATTCCTAGGACCTCAAAACGTTGAGATCTGATGAATACTCGATTTTCGAAAAACGGGGTGAATCCAATAACTTCTGATTTTAGAAAATTTTCAATTTTCTTAGCGGGAAGTTAAAAATACTTATTCTGTAGCGTTGCTCTTATGGGAATCAGATTCAATATGGCGGACAGGGTAGCGCCCCCTTAATGTGTAGACCTGAGCTTTGCTAGTTCTTTTAACCAATATTATAACTGCTGTTATAAATTATTCGAAATAATTTGTTTTAACATTATTTACCATCTTATCTTTGGGGTTATTTTAATCCTACACCTTTATTATAAAGAAATCATAACACGATTATGTATATAGAAAGTTCCAACGGGGTTGGCGTGCGAAGCACGCAGGGGTTTCCCCTAGTATATTATATTCTACGATCTACGAAGATGTACGAATGTTTCTGAAGCTAAACAATGAGGTATCTCTTCTTTAAATTTTTTGAAACGAATAATAAACATTTTAGTCTGGTACTCCTAAAATCGAGAAACCCATTGATAAGTCAAGAGGCTCTAGATCGGGTCATTTTCAAGATAACAAGCTGAGACTCAGCATAAATGTTTAAAATATTCACTTTAACTCCTATGTCAAGTTTCAATTCGATATATTAAAATTCGGCCAATTTAGAATGAGCCAACGCATCAAATATGAATCAAATTTCCCCCTTTTAGTGATTTCCCCTGCTACAAAATACATGCCTGCATTATCGAATTTTTCCAGACAAACCATTGCTCGGACAAAATAAATACATATGAAATACACGGTGGTATTTTTTATTTTCTCTATCTTCGTCCAAGCTCAAAATATTAAGAATAATCGAAAAAAATGGAAATCGATAGATTGGTAAACATTTTTTATGTTAATCTACATAGTTTAATGTACTTATAAAAAAATCAGCCGTATTGTAAATTACTGGAACTTTTGGTCTAAAATTACCCCTACCGACTGGCCAATAACAAAATGTTAAAAATATCTCTCAGTAAAACTCCAAGTTTGATTACAAGATCAAAGTGGTAGCATTTACCTTTTAGCGGTCGTTTATTGTAATATGTAAAACTTTGATGGAACATTCTCGTGTGTGGAAGCAACTATCAGTGGATTCAATTAGCAGGAAACGTTTAAATACAACAAGGGCTGAATGGGGTAGTTTCGTTTTGAAATTACTTTGTTGTGCACGTTGCATAACTTGACTTCCTGTGAATGAGAGTGGAACGGAGAAGATATTAGGGTAATTCAAGCTTTATTGTGAAGTGCTTTATCGTTCTTTTTATGTAACCCTAGGAAGCCCCCGTGAAAAATCCCAGGCAGATTAATTTAGATACAACTTTCCGATTGTATCTAGTTCTGATTTTTGTACTCATCAGAAAATCAGAAATAGATAATGACAAAAAATACTATTTAAAAACAACAGAATTTATGTAGGAATACCTAACTATGCTGACGGGGATTTTTACCTCGGTAAATGTGTACAATTGTAAGGACTATAAAACTGTAGGCCTATTTGTTATTTTTTTATATACGTTACTATACGTTGAAAAAAAGATATAAATATTATCTTTTAAATGCTTTTTATTTGATAAATTAAATGATTTAGAAGTTATTAATATTAGGCATAATATAGTGAAGAAATTAATAATTGAATGTGTTTATCTATACTTAATATATCTATCATCTATCATCTATATAAAGAGGTAAAGTTTGTTTGTTTATTTGGGTGTTTGTTTGTTTGTATGTAGGGGGTAATCTCTGGCACTACTAAACCGATTGAAAAAACAGTTTTACCAATAAAAAGCTATACTATCCCTGAGTAACATAGGCTATAATTCATTTCGATAAAAACCTTTTTCTATTCTAATATTTGTAAATTTAGTCGGAAAAAATTCTTAGGTTAGGCCCAGAATGATAAATCAACACATGTATTTACATTTATTACCATAGCAACCAATCGATAACAGATAATATTTATAGCTGTTAGCTCCAATATTTCCATTAACAGCTGATTTCAAAATTTGAAGCAATAATTATTGTTGTATTTCTAGCTTTTAGGTTAGGGTTTTTAAGTGTAGACCTGAGCCTTGCTGGTTCTTTTAACCATTATTATAACTGCTGTTATAAAATATAAGAAATAGTTTAATTTGAACATTTTACATTATTTACCATCTTAGTTTTGAGGTTATTATTAATCCTACACCTTTATTATAAATAAAACATAACATATGTTTTTAGAAGGTTACATTGGGGGTTGGCGTGCGGAGCACGCAGGGACTCCCCTGGTAATATTATAAAGAGGTAAAGTTTGTTTTTTGTTTGTTTGTTTGTATGTAGGGGGTAACCTCTGAAACTACTGAACCGATTGAAAAAATAGTTTTACTAATAAAAAGCTACACTAACCCTGAGTAACATAGGCTATAATTTATTTCGATAAAAACATTTTTTTATTTCAATATTTGTAAATTTAGTCGGAAAAAATTCTTAGGTTTAGGCATAGAATGATAAACCAACACAATATGTGTATTTACATTTATTACCATAGCAATCAATTGAAAAAAATAACAGATAGCTTTTTGCTCCAATATTTCCATTAACAGCTGATTTCAAAATTTGAAACCATTATTTTTGTATTTCTAGCTTTTAGATTAGGGTTTTAAATTGTAGACGTGAACCTTGCTGGTTCTTTTAGCCATTATTATAATTGCTTTTATAAATTATAAGAAATTATTTGATTTGAACATTTAACATTATTTACCGTCTTAGCTTTGAGGTTATTATTAATCCTACACCTTTATTATAAACTAGGGGAGACCCCTGCGTGCTGCGCACGCCAACCCCCAATGGAACCTTCTAAAAACATATGTTATGTTTTATTTATAATAAAGTGTATTTTTAATAATAACCTCAAAACTAAGATGGTAAATAATGTTAAATGTTCAAATTAAATTATTTCTTATATTTTATAACAGCAGTTATAATAATGGTTAAAAGAACCAGCAAGGCTCAGATCTACACTTTAAAACCCTAACCTAAAAGCTGGAAATACAAAAATAATTGCTTCAAATTTTGAAATCAGCTGTTAATGGAAATATTGGAGCTAACAGCTATATTATCTGTTCAATTGGTTGCTATGGTAATAAATGTAAATACATGTGTTGATTTATCATTCTGGGCCTAACCTAAGAATTTTTTCCGACTAAATTTACAAATATTGGAATAAAAAAAGGTTTTTATCGAAATGAATTATAGCCTATGTTACTCAGGGATAGTGTAGCTTTTTATTAGTAAAACTGTTTTTTCAATCGGTTTAGTAGTGCCAGAGATTACCCCCTACATACAAACAAACAAACAAACACACAAACAAACAAACAAACTTTACCTCTTTATAATATGAGTATAGATAAAACATAACATATGTTTTTAGAAGGTCCCATTGGGGGTTGTCGTGCGGAGCACGCAGGGGTCTCCCCTAGTAATATTATAAAGAGGTAAAGTTTGTTTTTTGTTTGTATGTAGGGGGTAATCTCTGAAACTACTGAACGGATTGAAAAAATAGTTTTACTAATAAAAAGCTACACTATCCCTGAGTAACATAGGCTATAATTTATTTCGATAAAAACATTTTTTTATTTCAATATTTGTAAATTTAGTCGGAAAAAATTCTTAGGTTAGGCCTAGACTGATAAATCAAAACATGTATTAACATTTGTTACCATAGCAACCAACTGAATGAATTAACAGTTAACAGCTGTTTGCTTTAATATTTCCATTTAACGCTAATTTCAAACTTTGTATTTTGTAACTTTTATGTTAGGTTTTTATTAAAGTGTAGACCTGAGCCTTAATGGTTCTTTTAACCTTTATTATAACTGCTGTTATAAAATGTACGAAATAATTTGATTTAAACATTTAACATTATTTGCCGTCTTAGCTTCTTGGGGTTATATTAATCCTACACCTTTATTATAAAGAAATCATAACACGATTATGTATATAGAAGGTTCCAACGGGGTTGGCGTGCGGAGCACGCAGGGGTTTCCCCTAGTATATTATATTCTACGATCTACGAAGATGTACGAATGTTTCTGAAGCAAAACAATTAGGTATCTCTTCTTTAAATTATTTGAAACGAATATATTGATGATGAAAGGTTGTATTTACATACAGTTTATAACCTCAAAGCAAATCTTATAACGTATTATAGCCTTCATTAGTTCTATAAATCATATTTAAAAAAAATTAACTTCACAAGAAGTTAAAATTATTGAAGTTGTAAACATAACCCCAAAGTATAACTACTCTGGGTTTTGTTTAAGTATTATGGGTGAAATCATCTGGTATATTAGGGTATATAATGTTACTCACGTACGTATGTATGTATATAGGTACGGACGTACATTCGCTTTTATCGGAGTTGATTTCTCTTGACTGTACCGTTTAAAGATAAACAGTTTTCATGTTTTTAGGCTACGGTTTAACTCAAAACTTACTTCTACAATTTTGTTGAAACTTTTTTCTTACGGTAGATTTTTTTTTAAATTTTATAACGGTACTTAAAATTCTGTAACAATTATCCGTAATTAATTATCTTACTTATAAAATAATAGCCCATTTTCATGTTTCAAATTAAAGACAATGTTTTCATTATTACAAAAATATTATGAATTAAAGTTTTATTTCATCGGTATATTAATTAATAAGGGATTTTTTGGTTTTAGATTAAAACCTTATTATTTATCTAGAGACCTACCGTTCCAATTTTCGTGCGGTTTGAAGTTAAATGAAAGGAAATGTTGCCATTATTATAAAAAAATTATAAAAGTCATCTTTATTTTATTGGTAAATTATTTATGAGGGCACTTTTGTGCATTTTTGGTTTTAGGGTAAAACTATTTTGATACCTACTTCTAAAGATATGCAAGTCGATTTTCGTGCGGTTGGATTTAAATTAAAGGAAATGTTAAACATTATAAAAAATCATTATCTAACTTTTATTGGTAGACTATATTTAAAATGGCAATTTTTAGGTCTTTTTTGTTTTTATTTTACAACCCTATTGATAACTATTTCTGGAGACTATGTTTTTACTAACCCGTATGAATCAACAGACCTCAGGTCCCCTTCAAACATTTATGATTTTCATTGCCTTACACGTTCTGTTAAAAACATCCTACTCTATTTCTGTGGAGGTTGTAAAATTGTATCAATGTTACAAAACTCAAATACATTTTTGTATATTTGCGTGTTAAGCTTTTAGGCGAAAGCCTAGTTTAAAATAACGTTTTTAAACATTTGTACTGGTCTAGACTGGGACTAAACTAAGTAATTGTTTAAATCATTTGTGCCAGCAAACCTGCTAAGCTGTTATTGTGCACAGTTTTTAGCTGTACTAGGCCTAATACTAAAACAAATTTCATAAAATATGAGTTTATTGTAAAAATAAAAACCATCTAGTATTTGCTTATTTAAAAAAAAAATAAATAAATAAAATTGAGTCTGCGTCGGACCAGACGGTGGAAGTTATACTTCTTTGGTCATTCGTATACTTTCCTATAATTTTTGAAAAAAAAATATCCCATCCGGGGATTGAACCAGGGATTCTAGCGTGGAAGTCGAGTGCGTTAACCCAGGGCTATAGAATACAAGGGCTAGACCAGTCCGCAAAGGAAAGTGTTCCCGTTCCTGCCTCTGTGATGACGTCACGTTGGTACCTGCTCCATTCCCAACGCTTCTCATATATATTCGCTGCTAAAATAATTTCAATTTCTTAGCAAAGCTGTGACATTTTTATGATGCGATCTTCTTTAGTTTTAGTATTGACACTACACAAAGCAATAAGTACACTGTAAACAATTAGTTTAAAGATTCTGTAAGAAGAAGACAGGGTAATAATAAAACTATCTAATTCGTAGGTAATAAACCTTTGTAGTGTACTAATGTTAGCATACTTTAAATTTAATTCTCCGAAACATTTCTGAAAACTAAACACGAAATTGAACACATTATTGAAATTAATTGTATTTATTACAATAAAATACTACAACTTGAATGTCATACTGCAGTTTAATAAAACATGTGTAATACTTATAAAATAAAAGATCATTTAATGTTTATGTTCATATTGCTTATCTATGCTATGGTGCTAACATACTAATTAAAATTCTTTTACTGTTTTTTTTGCTGATTTCACCCATGATTGATTGATCAAGGCCAGCATGATAACTGATTCTACTGTCTATATGTATTTCATCAAAACTCAAAACACACGTCTTTTCCAATGACGTTAGATTTTCATTGTTTTTAGACATTCAACTCATTACATTGTGTAGAATACCTGGATTGCATTTAAACTTTGAGATCCACCTTTTCAAAGTAGTAGGCGAGGGAAGTGGTAGGCCTATTTTTCTCTTAAAAAGTCATAAGATTTTTGACTAATAGCCCTTAAAATGATACTTCTAGAAATATTGTCACTATTCCACTTAGGCCTAACTATTTTTTTTTTACTTAAAATAGCTTTTATTTGATTATTGGTAAATATTTTTGAAGCGTTTTTAAAAAAAGTGTGACATCTGTTTTGACACATTTAATTTTTTTTATTTACATAATGTTTGCTTAAGAACTTTTTTTAGTTTATGACCTTAACATTCTTTTAATTTTTTTTCACATGCTCTACGATTAGTTTTCTCGTTTATTAAATTATTTTTCAAAGAAGTAACTTCATTTAATAATTTATCAATGGTTTCTTTGTTTATTAAACAATTTGGGCACTCAAAATTATCCTCAGATAAGTTTGAACTATTACCAGAAGAATCGTTGACATTGTCACCTGAATAACATTCGCCAACTGGGATCTCACAAGCTTCAACTATTTTGCATTTTTTTGGACTGAGAGTATTTAAATGTTCTAGAGCACATTTCCTTACTGCTCTCTTTTCAAGCCTATCACCTCGTTTACTACTGGCACGAAAATCAATGTTTACATTACCTAAATTAAGGCTGGGAACTGCACCTTCTCGAAGTACTTTCCTCAAAGGAAGCCCGAGAAGTCTGTTTCTCAAATCGCCTTTGTACGAAGTTTCATCAAAATGATCACTGCACACTCTTGCATATTCAGTGTTTATTTTGTCACTCCGTTTACATTTGTTTACCCATAACGAACAAATAACAGAATCATTTGGAAAACCATGATAAATCACCGAAGTAGTTTTCTTCGAACGATTTTTACAAGTAGCCACTGAACATATAGGCATTGCTTTAACATTTACCCGAACTGGACAAAGGTCTTTAAACAAATGACAACGGAGAATATATTATGTTATCTCAATATTTATTGTTTAAACGGGAAGAATTGAGAGGGAAGTTTTGGCGGAAATGCATGAGAACTAAGGCGAACTGTGCTTACAAGGCGTGTCTTGGTACCAGTGTGACGTCACATAGGAGGGGGGGCAAGAGGAAGGTTGGAACAGTCGGCGAGCGTCAACATCAAAGGAGTGACCCAGCCCTTGTATTCTATAGCCCTGGCGTTAACCACTCACCCACCGAGACTCTTGAGGTATCTCTTGTAGAGAAAAAGTATAAAAAGGCACCTTCCGGATTTTACTCCTAACGCGAGACGCGGTTTCTCGACCGACACCCCATCCCGATAACAACGGGCGCAAGAAGTATAACTTCAAAAATTATTGCAGAAGTATGAATCCATGGCTCTATAATCAACTTGCGTAACAAAAAAGTATCGCATGCGCATAGTTTGATTTATATTTAGTAGTACTTCAACAACTATTTGAACAATTTAAGCATAAGTTTACTGTTTAGGTTAAGATTTGTGTTTTACCAAGACAAATCTGATTCTTCTGTCATGTCAGCTATAGCTTTTTTTTATTTTTTAGGATTGTTGTAAATTGTTACTTTGTGATTTGAACTTAGCAATTTACTTGTGATTAAACAACAACTTCAGTTTTTCTTTGCAATTTTACAACGGTTTATTTCTAAATTTAAATAAAAAAAAAACACCTTTATAACACAATCTCTCTTGTTTGCTACTGAATATGATACCACATCACTTTTCTAATGATAAATTGTCCTCAAAACGTTTCTGGGTTTCGTCATTTTGATTAATGGAGTGTTTCTTGATTTGGTACCTTTACACTGGCTTAATGTAATTGAAAACTCATACAACAGAAAAGTATTAGAGAACAAATTTATTATTCCGTTATATAAATTTGTGGCCGTATTTTTTGTATATTTGGTTCTATCATAAATTGATTTACAACTGTCACTACGTGTCAATGAATAATTAGATTATTTAAAAATAAAAACATGCGGAACATTAATATGGAAAAGTTATTAATTTGTAAGTATGGGTTCGTTATGTGGATGATATTTTTTCAGTATTTGATAAAAACGAAAATCTTTATCAATTTTGGGATGCTATCGGATTTTACTCCACTATAAAGTTCACGTAGGAAATTGAAAAAGACGCAACTTACCGTTTCTAGATGTGAATGTGTTTAGGGAAAACAATGTTTTGTCATTTAGTGTATATAGAAATCCCACGCAAACAGATATATATATATAACGGAGGACTCGCACCATTCTTCAGCGCATAAAAGAGCCGCTTTTAATTCTACGGCTCACAGATTGGTTAACTTGCGTTATCGAAAGATAACTACGAGAAAGAAAGAAATGTATGGCGCTGCGATTTTTAATGGGTATTCCAAAGAATTAATAGACAACATAGTAAGAAAAATGAATTTCAAGAAAATCATGGTGCACTCTTGTGAGCAACAATCCCCCAACAACGATTGGTTAAAGAAACGTTTGCCCCACCATTATGTAATGTTGTTAGAAATCGTTAGCAAAATATGCAAATTTGAATTTAGCTTTGTCGGCTGATAATTAT
>JAGFPH010026486.1:193-10403 GCA_018207615.1 Philaenus spumarius
TTAAAATAGTTTACTTGGTAATGCATCTGAAATGGACATTGTGCTTCCTCATTTCATAAGTTGTATTAAAATAGTTTACTTGGTAATGCATCTGAAATGTAGATTGTGCTTCCTCATTTCGCAAGTTGTATTAAAATAGTTTACTTGGTAATGCATCTGAAACGGACATTGTGCTTCGTCATTTCGTAAGTTTGTGTTAACATAGTTTACTAGGAAATGCCTCTGGAATGGACATTGTGCTTCCTCATTTCGTAATTTGTATTAAAATAGTTTACTTGGTAACGCATCTGAAATTGACATTGCGCTTCCTTGTTTTGTAGGTTATGTTAAAATAGTTTACTTGGTAATGCATCTGAAATGGACATTGTGCTTCGTCATTTCGTAAGTTTGTTTTAAAATAGTTTACTAGGAAATACCTCTGAAATTGGCATTGTGCTTCCTCATTTCATAAATTGTGTTCTTATTCAATATTTTCTATGCTTTTGAAGTGTATATCGGAATATCAGAATATCGCCATTGAAGTTTACACTTCTCCCTGTGACCTTAAGCACTCCTGGATTTTATTTTAGTGACAAAAAGAAAGTGTTTTATTATTTCTGTAGTTTAAAGTTATTATCCAAGTTATTGCCTAAAAAAATACAATTTTGTTATATTATGTACAACTACCAACTACGTTACTGGCAAAAAACTTTTATACGTTCCTGTATAAAACAACACATTTAATTCAATAGAAGCGTCCGTTCTTAAGCCTTAGCGTCACAATGCACGTGCTAAAAACAAATTGTCATATTCAGTTACGAAGAAATTTGGTTTATTGACACATCGCCGTCGCTTTCCTGCTGACCCGGGACTGTTTACAATTCGAAGCAAGCAAAGTATTTTCTTGACACGTGTACCGTCTGTAAACTTTACACGCGACGCGTTGTCCATTGTTAAACTGTCAAACTTTTCGTCCTCGAGCTGCGCAGTTTAAGTGTGCCATTGGAAAGGTTGCCAAGCGTGGAATATCTTAAACACGTTTAGGTAACGCAAATATCTATTCCGTGTGTAGGTTATGTGTTTGTGTACCATGTATGTCATTTCAAGCACAATTTATTCGAATGTCAACCTTGATCTACGCACCTTTTTGTCAGTTCCTATTCCTATTTTTCTTTTTTGGACGTCCGGTTTCGGTCCATCTATTTAGATCATTTTCGAATACATTTACACGCTTTGCTTTCCGTTCAACCGAACTTTGTTAAAATTTAAATAACACTTCAAGTCATTGTTTGGTTTGGATATTTTTATTGTGAACTAACCGAAGTAGTTTTTATGTAAAACTAGTGGACCCAGCAATATAAAATATAAAAACCATTTGAAACCCCTGCATGGTCGCACGCCAACCCCATTGGAACCTTCTATACACATATACATGTTATGTTTTCTTTATAACAAAGGGTAGGATTAATAATAACCCCAAAGCTAAGATGGTAAATAATGTTAAATGTTCAAATCAATTTTTTTCGAATATTTTACAACAGCAGTTATAATAATGGTTAAAAGAACCAGCAAGGCTCAGTTCTACACTTAAATAAAACCCTAACCTAAAAAATAGAGAAAAAAAAGTTGCTTCATTGAAATCAGATGTTGACGGAAATATTGGAGCAAACAGCTGTTTTATATGTTATTTTATTCGATTGGTTGCTATGGTAATAAATAACACATGTTAGTTCAACACCTAAGATTTTTGTCCGACTAAATTTACAAATATAAAAATAAAAAATATTTTATCAACATGAATTCCTGCCTATGTTACTCAGGGATAGTGGAGCTTTTTATTAGTAAAAATATTTTTTCAATCGGTTCAGTAATTAAAGAGATTACCCCCTACATACAAACAAACAAAATTTTACCTCTTTATAATATTAGTATATGATAAATGTTTGTTTCTTTGTCCTCTATAGACTCAAAAACTATTCGATCGATTTCACTCAAAATTCCATTCACATTTTACCCCTAATATTGCCAGGAGTGTTTGGGCATTCAAATTACTACAGTCTAAGGGGTGGAAATGGGGTTGTTACATTTTTACAATTAATATAAAATAAACTTCCTACAAGCTATACAACTAAAATTAGTTAATTTCTTTTTATGTACATAAAAACCCGATTGCAATTTGATTACTTAAAGGTATGACATGAAATAACTATGCTTAAAATTAAATAATAGAAATAAAAACATTTACTTTTTCCACATTGTTAAAAACTGCTCAACTATTTTCACTAAAATTTCACAATCTACACATATTAGTTCTAGGACTTTTGAGAGAAATTGTCGGTAGAAACATATACTGTATATTTAAATGGGGTAGCTACCTCTGTACAATACAAATAAATTGTGCTAAATACCTACAAACTGTAAAGCTAAAATTATTTAATATATTAAAAAAATTAAATTCTGTTACTTAAGTCAAAAGGGTGAAAATGGAATAACTTCAATTAAAATTAAGAATTTCCTGGTCCATTAGTATATTATAAGTAAACACATCTGGTTTGGATCAAAAGCTTGACACAATATAAGTCAGGCCTATGCTGAATTGGCACGTACTTATTTTCTTGAAAGCGTTTATACTTGTTACCATAGCAACCAACTTGGCAAATTTACTATTAGGTAACTAGTAGTTCTGTGAACAGTAGACCTCGCTCTTTGAAATAACAAATAAATGTGGTTTTGAGCTTAGGTTAAAAATAGTGTGCCAGTAAGGAAGTAAGCACAAGGTTTAGCCAGTGAAACATTATTTACAATTCCCGCGATTCCGGAATTTCTAGTTTTAGTTTTTATTTCTTTTCTTGAGCTTTAACTGCTCAAGAGGCATTGTGTTTTATTTAGGTTAATAATGCGTAAGATAGCTAAAAATATCGCGTTATAGAGGGACAACATACAATTAAATATTTACATACTTAAATAACTCAAACTTAACAATGTATCATAAGTTAACTTAAGTTCCATATCATATTCCAATATTAGAAATAATGAAAACAAACGATGTTAAAACGTCGTGATAGTGATCTCAACCCATGTACCAACACATCACACGGTGTCCAACGGTCACTTTTTTGTAAGTCCTTTATCACCGCGAGGTTTCATTTGTTTCAACTCATTTTGTAATTCAAGTAAAGCCAAGTCAAATACTTTTATGAAATTTACAATGATAATTTACAGGAATACTGTTCAATTCTTTGATTTATCCTCAACACTGTCTTATAATAATATGTAATTTTTGGGCAAATGATATATTCCTAAATTACTATTCAAAACAGGCCTAGTTTTGTTAGCAGTCTTGTAGTAGGAACATAAAAACTGGTGTTTTCAAAATAAGAAATTTGAAATTAATAAATATTTTTATACGATTCTATTAAGAACTAAATTACGAAACTTTTTACATTTATGAAAAAAATTACAATAATTTGTACAGCTTTTTATGTAGGCCTAAAGTTAAACATTTTCCTTTCGTTACTGAACGTGATTGTTTCTTGAGCTAATAACTTTCTTAATTTTACTTCAATAATTTTTTAAACCTTTATCTACAAAAAAGCTATGTAACACTTTTGAATTGGTTTAGAATACACGTATAAAAATATGGTTGAAATACAAAAACTTGGACGATTTTTAACAAATTCCAAGGTTACGGCCATTTTGTGAGCTTACCGTTAGAGATACGGAAAAAAATCAAGAATACAATTTTATTTAAAATTTAATTTTGTTTATTAAAATGACATTAGTTTTTAAATTCGATTTACGGTTAAGCCACAAACTGGCTTTTGAAAAAAGCTTACACTGAGAGAAACGGTCCGACCGCCATTTTTATTTTATTTAAGGGGTTAAAAATGAAAAATGGAAAAAACCCGTGTATATACATGGCTCGGCCTAGGAATAAGGAACATTCAAGCAAAAAATCATCAAAATCGGTCAAGGCGTTTGGCCGTAATCGTGAGACAGACACACAGACACACAGACGAAATGCCGAACGGTCGAGTTAAAACGGAGACCTCGCTTACGTTCGGTCAATTATTCTGCACAACAGTTTTTTTAGGTCAGGTAAGAAGCAAACACAAACAACGAAAAAAGTGTATTAGTATATCGTTATTTAAATAGCTATCATTATTAAAATTACACTAACTTTATTCTTAACTAGGTTTCTCTGAGCAGTTTTGAAATACTGTTTTACAGTTATCACATTTTGTTTTTATACGGGGGCTCGTATTTTATAACTTGAAAATTGTCTCTCTTCTGTATACAAATAAAAGTATCTATACTTATCAATCCCGATTCCCATGAAAATATCGTAGCATACAACACAGATATTTGCATTTGCTTTTTTTTTTTTTTTTTTTTTTTTTTTTGCTTTCCATGCCACTTTGTGCCTTTCGGCTAACGAGCATGTTTTTTTGGGATTTTTAATATTTTATGGTCCCCCGCGGGATTTGAACCCGGGACGTCTTGCTTATGAGGCAAGTACCAGAGCGGTTGAGCTATGACAGAGGACTATTTGCATTTGCTTCTACACGGTGTTGGTGAATTTGGTAAATTATTACTGGCTCCCTTAGGTGTCACCCAGAGATCTGTTATGAAGATGGCGCCACGTAAACCAAAACCATCTGACGAGCTGTATGACTGTCTAAACGTATTTAACATCAGACAACTTTTTGTATAAACTCTTTTAACCTTTTGACATAACAATTCACTAATTTTTTTCTATTTCGAGTCATTCTCATTTTACTCGTCATTCTCAAGCAGTGGGTATAAGAACAGATAGGCTTTATAGATCTGTATCCACTTCTAACTCATATTACGTTTCACAGATGATTTTCCGTGAAATTATAAAAAAACCTGAAACTATTTCAAAATTATGAAGCTAAGGCCTATAAAAAGCAAGCTTCTTTATGGTTAGTGGAGATATGGAAGGGATTATTGTGCGTCCGTCATTTCTTCGGAGTGTGTATAAAGTTGTGTTTATATGTTGCTCTTTTTATCTTATTATTTTTTACCTGGCGTACTACTTATGATTTTTTTAAGGTTATTTTTGTCATGGCACTGCATTGACGTTGTTGTTCTAGTGCTGATATCATTTATAATTTTTGTAAATTTTTTAGTTGTTTTTGCTTTTTTTCTCTCTCATCTTTTTCCACAATAATTATTATTGTAAATGTATGTTGTGCATGACTTGTGACCACGTACAGACCTCGGGCCTATTGTGAAACAGAAATTACAAGCCCTTTAAAGTTTGAAACTTGTAATATTTCATTTTTATCCAATTTATCCAAATTTATTGTGTTAAGTATTTAATAAATTATTACAAAACAACTTAACCTAAAATATAGTTTAAATTATTTCAATCACAAACGTGAGAACGGAGCGAGCAGTGTTATTAGAATACGATGCAAAAAGTAGTTCCTCAGTTACAACGATACAGTACACTCTATTGTGAAAGCATGCACTTTGTAGTGCCTCATTGTCAAGTTCCAATGTGAATGCACCACTGTCGCATATATTACTCGCGTTTCTAAAACATACATAAATGTAAATAGAAATAATTTCATAGCCCCTTTCGTACACAATTAAAGTTTATGTACAATTTCGCACATTTCCAGTCTTTACGGCGCATAACCTAGAAACATAACATTTCCATTTAATATTGTTCAATATACACACGTCACGTGGGGTTTTTATGTTCAGTACACATTAATGTTGCGACGATAAACACCCGTTCTATAGTGCAACGTACAATCCCAGTTGTGTACGACCAAGCTGATTATTTAATAATTCGACCACGCAGCTGAACCGCTGACGTGAGTTGAGCAAATTTCCAAAATTAAGTTTATAGGCCTATGTTTTAGGCCAACAATTTGAGAAATAGGCATATTCACGGTGTTGAATAGCTGCAAAATGGTTTGCACGCCATTCCGCATATTGAGAGTATATTCAATATATTTTCAATATATTTTCAATACTCAATGCATTGAGTGTTTCGCATGCCAACCCCGCGGTAGAATCAACCGCGTGGCTTTGAACCGGGTACTTCTATGGTATTTCACGTTTTCATCGATTTTGGGGGAACCAAGCGAGCTATAAGGTCGCGTAAAAAACAAAATGTACAGAATAACATCTTACATTTATATTGTGTAGGAAAAACTAAAAAAAATTCATTTTCACAAAATATTTACTTACGGTCAACAAACGTGCTTCCGATTGTTGGATTTTTTTGGCTAACGAACTCGTCCGAGCGACGTAGACAACCAACATGTGTACCAAATTTGAACCAAATCGGGCTTGAAATGCGGTCGCTAGAGTGCGAACTCATATATAGGGTAGGTGGGGGTAAGAGTACGCACGGTGTAAGTGTACGCAGTGCATATTATAGCAGTTACTTGAGTGTGACGTCATTTTCTCCCGCCTCGGCGCATTCATTTCTCGGCCCTCAGTTGAGTTATAGAACTTGAACCTGGTTGGATGTATTTCACGAGAGAAAATGCCGAAAGTCACTTTTTCATGGTTTTGATGTAATATTTTCATAAGTTTAGTAGAGTGTTGCTCAAATCCTATCAGAGTTAATTTTTTTCCGAATTTGCAATCAAAAGTGATGCCTTTAAGCTTCTCATTCCACCTCTTGATTTTCCGTTTCTTGTTGTTTGTGAACCACACGAACCTCAAATTACCAATATGGCAGAATGGGGTAAGAGTTCGCACTTAAAATGGGGCAAGAGTGCGCAGTGCATACAAGTTCAAGATGTGTGCGTACTCTTACCCCACAATTTTTTGGGATTACACCTAAAGGTGCAAAAATCAATTATATTACACTAACACAATTGCCAGGTCTCCGTATTTGGAATGAAGAATCCGTATTTTGAAAGTAATCTCTGGTGTACCATATTTTCAATCATATTCTCCGTATATTAACCCTATTTAGCATTAAACAATAAATATCATTACGGAAAATGTAAAACATTCTTAGTTTGATGCATGTAGCCAAAAATTTTCCCCAGGAAAATTATTGTCTTGCCAATTGTTTTGTTTGTTAAGTAAACACTTCTTGTTTTATTTTTATTCACATGTAGGCTTAGTTATTTGTACACAAGAAGGCACAAATAGGCTTAAGGTCAACCACTATGGATTCGTTTGATATTGTGTCTATTTGTAGAATCAGGGTGTCTACTGTAACGAATTTTATAGATCAGTAGTTAAATGTATAATAATTCAATTTGATTTAAGGTCAGGTAACTAATTTTGGACACTTTCGGGATTTACGTTTTTCGTGGGAGTTAAGACGAAATGCCTTTGTTTTACTTGTTAATTCCACTTTTCCGAATTTTACAAATGTCATCTAAATTACATTTTTGCGTAGAATTGTACTTTAAATTAAGTTTTAATGCCCGTATTTCATAAAAACAAGAACAAATTATTGTCTCGATAATAGGTTTTTTCGTGGACAAACGCTGTTGTTTATTAAATTGCGTTTTAATGCTGGCGTTTTATAAAATTAGCGCAAATCCTATTCTTTTGCGGACATTCGTCATTGTATTTTAAATAATATTTCAACACTGGTAGTTCATAAAATTGGCACAAATAGTATTCGGGCTTCGATTTCTTTCAGTTAACAAAATTAGGGAAAGAAAATCCCTTTGTACTAACATGACTTCCTTCTTTACAGGAATCGTAACAGAATTTTTTATTCTTTTATTCATCCTATTTTCCTTTAATGGGGCAAGAATAAGCATTGCATACTCTTGCCAAAGACATGTGTACTCTTACCCCCACCTACCCTATATGATTTTTAATGACACCACAAAACGCGTTCTGTGGACCATGATCGGTGCTCATTTAGTGCTCCCGACCTTGGGTCTCTCCATAAGTGTCACTGCAATAGCTCACCTTTTCTATGGGAATTCGCTATAACTTGTACAGGTTTATAAACCCTCGTAAAAAATGTGTATTATTATCTTTACTAGTGGACCCGGCAATGCTTCGCTATTGCTTGATTTACCTAACCTAAAATTATATTCAGTTTTGATCCAAATCAGTTGTTGATCAAAATCAGCTGTTGATCAAAATCAGCTGTTTTAAGCTTTTCATACGAACAGCTGTTTTTTGTGCCCCTGATAAAATCAAAAGAAATCTTTCTTCTTCTTCCTTAAGATTGACATTCCATAAGATTAACATTGAAACTTTGAGGGCCACTGGGGCGTATCCCTGAGGACCGATGTAAATTATAATGGGATTCTGCTCATCTACAGGACACTACCTTTCTAACGGTATGCGCGAATTTCTCCTACGATGCACACAAGCTGAGAAAAAAGGACGACAAGTTTTGTGCTTGCCTATTAATATATAGATGACTGAAACATTTTGTACAAAATTAGCCACCTATAAAAGATATAAAAAGGTTCAGGCATTTCAAAAGTTACTCAGAACATCAGCAAAAACAAGAATAGAGAAACAGTTTAACGTTTTATAATATTAGTAAAGCAATGTATTAACTGCACAGATTCAATACAGATCCAATGAAAAAATAATTCCATACGCAGCTGGATCGCTGACGTGAGTTGAGCAAATTCCAAAATTAAGTTTATATGCCTATGTTTTAGGGTTTTAACCAACAATTTGGGAAATAAGTCTACGCACGAAGGCGTTGAACAGGCGTTTCTGAGTACGCAATCTTTGATTATGGACCCTTCATCAAGGACGCAATATATTAGTAGAATTGGTTTGCGCCTAGCGGTCTCGCGAGTTTGCACCACTTGGCTTCGATCCGGGTACTTTTATAGTATTTTACGTTTTTATCGATTGTGGGGGAACCAACCGAGCTATAAGGTCGCGTAAAAAAACAAAATGTGCAGCATAAAATGTAATTCTCGTAGAAAAAATCTCAAAAAATTGTTACTTCCGGTCAAAAAACCTACTTCCGGTTGTTGGATTTTTTTGGCTAACGAACTCGTCCTAGCGACATAGACAACCAACATGTGTACCAAATTTTGACCAAATCGGACTTAAAATGCGGCCGCTAGAGTGCGAACACATAATATATACATATAATTATTATTTTTAATGACACCCCAAAACGTGTTCTGGGGACCATGATCGGTGCTCATTTGTTACTCCCGACCTTGGGTCTTACCATAAGGGCCAGTACAATAGCTCATTTTTCCTATGGAAATTTGCTAATAATAGTAAATGTGGAAATTCAGAAGAAATAGTAAATGTGAGCGGTCGTGGGACCCCCGTCAGGAACGAAGTTCATCGCGCCTCTTCTTCAATTCTTTTACCAGCCTTAACGGCAACATACACACATAATGTTAAACTTTCAATTGCCGTTTATTATTAATTTGTTTTTTATACAAATATTTACTGTTTCCGTACGTTTAATGTTATTGTAATAAAGGTGTAGAATTAATTATAACATCAAAGCTGAGATGGTAAACACAGTTGAATGTCCATTCATTGTAAATACATTCAATAAACATAAAATGTTGGTTCATCAGTCTAGGCCTAACCTAAAATTATTTTTTGCATGCTTAATTTATTTTACCTGTCTTAACTGCAACAAACATACAATAATTTCAGGTTAGGCCTAGACTTAAAATTACTTTCTAGGCCTAACCTGAAATTTCAGCGTTTGACGATAATAATATATCTGAACTACGGGACGGAACCGATCTTTTCTTAATTTGAACTGATCAACCAAAACACGTTTCTTGAATGTATTTACGTTCACTGCCATAGCAACCAATTTAGTATCGCTTTTTCGTTACTCGTATTTTATGTTTATCATTGCCATAGCAACCAATTTATGAATAACACTTTTTTCGTTACACATTAAATTTTCTATTTGTTAACTTCTACCGCTACCCGCGTTAAGGAACTTCGTTCTAAAAAGGTTTGGAAATTTCAAAAATTACTCTGAACATCAGCAAAAACAAGAATAGAGAAAAGGTTTAACGTTTTATAATATTAGTAAGAAAATGTATTTTAGCTGTAGAGATTCAATGAAAAAAAAAATATGAAAATAATTTAGAAGAAAAATAAATTTCGTTCAGTCACTGTAGTCTTGCATTATGAGGCATAGAGCACCGCATTTTGTGATTTCAAATTGTTTGCTTTTCTGTTTGTTTAACACAGAAATGTCTGTTGAAGTCACATAACGTCCGGCGCAAGGAGCTCGCAGCTGTTTTTAAAT
>JAGFPH010026487.1:0-10403 GCA_018207615.1 Philaenus spumarius
TTTGTGAACCCTGGGCAGTTGAAGTGTGGAACAATCCACTTATAACAGTGTATATTGTAACGCGTTTGACGCTAGTCAAGGGACGTGGCACAGCGCGATTTTTTGTAACATACGTAAATGAATGGATTAGCGCATATTGGTAAAGCGGCGGTACGCAGCGCGACTCGCTTAGCACGAGATTCATGTGGGCACAGTGGCAGTCACACAGTTTCTCGCGCCACACTTCTCGTGAGTTCAGTACTCTACTAGCGCTCACAAGTTTTGGTGTCCAGTTGTGCATTTTTCATTATTACATTTTTCAAAAGTTGGGCCAGGAAAAGCTGATAGAGGCTTAAAAAAATGTTGAAAATATAATTGTATTTATTTCAATAATTAAGCTGAATTTTCAAAAAACCATAAAAAAACGAATTTTTTTATAAATAACCATCGTCAAATAATTTTTAATAAATATATATGTCCCCTAAATTGTTTATAAGTATTTGGAGTTTGACAATAACCCCGAAAAAAATGTATGTCTTCATAAAGTCATAAACCAACAATTGAAAATGTTTAAGGTATGTACATAGAAAGGACATAATATGTATCATCCCGTGTACTTCTGTGAGTTTCGGTTCATCCAGAAGTAGTTAGTAAAAACAGCAAATAATTCTGGTAGTTCTGAAGTCATTTTAAATTCGGTTAGATCAAATAAACATAATTTTATCCGTGAATCATTCATTTTAAACATTCAAAAAATAAAAAGAAGTAAAACGCACGTGTCTACTGGGTGAGAGTTGGGAGCAACTGCGTTGTAGGCCCCATAAGCGTTCTCCAACACGACGCGAATGGCGGGATCGTGTCATGCAGCTCGCGTCATGTCATCTCACACGCGTCTCAATATGCGCCTAGCCTTAATGATGTGTGGGTAGTGTGTAGCCTGCCAACGTCAGCAACGTGATAGATACAGACAAAGTATAATCATCCCCTTCAAAGTATAAGCCCGCCCTCGTGCTATCGACCATAGGCCTACGAGTTAACCGACAAGTATTTTCACATGAAGAAAAAGAAGAGGTTTTAAATAATTGTAATTATAACAACTTACATGATTTTTGTAAATAATAAACCTTGATGTTTGATGTTTAAAGGTGCAGTCTTTCTTTCCCTTTTAAAGATGATAAATTAGTTTAAACTTAAAGCTTGCATGTTTTTTTTGGCGTATGACACTTCATAACATTGGCATATTTAATTACAATGCTACCAACAGATAGATTGGTTATGTAAAGAATGTCCTATACTTAAATTAATTTAC
The DNA here is from genome assembly GCA_018207615.1 of Philaenus spumarius. NCBI lineage: Eukaryota > Metazoa > Arthropoda > Insecta > Hemiptera > Aphrophoridae > Philaenus > Philaenus spumarius. The sequence continues at coordinate 1,289 of JAGFPH010026487.1, forward strand.
TTTCATTTCAATATTATTGAAGTCCATGTTAAAGTTTTGCAATTTCAAAAATGTTCAAGATAACTCAAAATTCTAGATGTATTATTATTTCTGTATTTTCCAAATCCATTTATAAAGTTTTATAAGTTTGATATCTTAAAAAATTCCCAAACAAAATCTGGTGATCAATGTGTGTGTTTTTTTAACGCATAAAATCCACTTTAAATTCCTGTTGGTTGAAGTTCAAGATATAACTTAACTACTTGGGTTCTCAAATGGAAAACGTAAAAGTTTCTCTTCAGTTCTGTACTTGTTATTAGAGCTATAAAAAACACCCGATAAAATTAAATTTCAAAACACAATCCTGGATATTGAATTTCTATTGTTGGTACACACAAGAATATTTAAAAACATTACTAAATTACAGTGTTATACTAATGAGGCGGGAAGGTAAAGAGTGGGTAGAGGGTGGGAGAAGGGTGCAGTTTTGGTACTGATGTCAGTACACCGAGTACAGTACTGACTAACCATTTGTTCGGAATGGATGACCTGGCCAACTACAGATTACGTGTAGGACGATTTGGAGCAAGTGCGGTTTCTAAAACGAAAACATTATCAGGTCTGAAAATAAACATACAACTTTATTAACCTTTTTATAAAAAACTGTTCAAACTAATTATTCCACAGCTTCATAATTGTTTCGCATTAGTCAATTTAAAACATTTATAGATTTTTAAAATATTATATTGTTTGATCATTTTAATTTTAATACTAAATGGTATTTTTGACAACCTATAAAGCTAGAGAGCATATCAATCACCCTTTATAATTTGTTTATGTATGTTCCATGTTGTGGAGCGTAAATCGATTTGTATACGACTTATTTTGTAGTATAGAATATGGCGCCCTAATTCGGCACAATTAATTACATTTTATAATACAAATCTTTCATATTTGTATATAGTATTTATAGTATAATGTATTAATAATACAGTAGGCTACTAGTAGTTCTGTGAACAGTAGACCTCGCTCGTTGAAATAACGAATGTGGTTTTGAGCTTAGGTTAAAAATAGTGTGCCAGTAAGGAAGGAAGCACAAGGTTTAGCCAGTGAAACATTATTTTGCAATTCCCGCGATTCTGGGATTTCTAGTTCTCGTTTTTTTCTTTTCTTGAGCTTTAACTGCTAAAGATTTTCTTTTAGTGGCATTGTGTTTTATTTAGGTTAATAATGCGTAAGATAGCTAAACATATCATGTTATAGAGGGACAACATAGAATTAAATATTTACAAACAAAATAACTAAAATTTAACAATGTATTTACAGTTCCATAACTTCCATATCATATTCCAATATTAGAAATAATGAAAACAAACAACGATGTTAAAACTTCGTGATAGTGATCTCAACCCATGTACCAACACTTCCCACGGTGTCCAAAACATACTCAGGAACAGTACCTTTCCGAATTCATAAAATTTTTAAAGCGTAGAAATTCTCTCTCTTTGGAACATATCGGGTTGGACAGTTGGAAAACAAAACATATTTCATACCCCGTTCAAACAGATTCTTTTAACTGCGGCGTTTACGTAGTTTATTATGTCGCTATGTTCATTAAATATAAAGAAATACCGTTAGATGTTGATATCAATAGGTTTCGCAGTGGATTACGATTACGTTGTATTGATTATAAATTAAATAATGGGTTATATCTAGACCCAGAGTTTTACACAAAAAAAAATTACATAATTTTGATCATTGTAAATAATTAGGTAGGTTATGGCATGTTCATTTTAGCATGTGCATGGGTTAGAGTGTTAAAATTTGAATAATCTAATAAAACGCAAAATTTATTATTTATCTATATAAAAGATAAAATAAAAAAAAATTAAAAAGCATGGAATAAGAAATTTTCCCTTAAAAAAACGGTAGTTGGTGGTGGACCTTCCCCAATTACACTACAATAAATTACAAGAATATGGAGGTACGATAGATAAGATAATTTTTTATTACATTGATATTGTCCCTTTCGGGGCTTACTGGTATAATAAAAAGAACTCTTAAATGTACTTTGTTATTCTTGAATGAATTGTTTTCCTTTCTGTGGTGGGAAGGATAAGTACTCCGTCTTTGTAATACAGCACGAACTGTTCAGACGAATTGCCGGGCTGTAAGACAAATTGGACGAAACTAAAGTGTAATAATATATTTAATTCACAATAGATGATTACCATACGAGATAATTAAATATTAACTAATGCTAACAACTAATGAGAAACTATTTAGCCTACACAATTTATGAATATTAAACTGTAACTGTTCAACAAACTTCTATATAAATAATACACTTACCTATAGTATATGTTTACAGAGTTTGGTTAACATTGACCAATTATTTTGTTCAATACAAATCTTTTAAAAATGTAATGTATTATGCGAGATTTCCGACTTTTTAAGCATATAAGGCAAATTTTCTCAAAGCAGCATTCGACGAATTTCTTTAAAAAATTTATAATTAATACACTTACCTATATTATATGTTTACAGATATTTGGTTAACATTGACAAATTATTTTGTTCATTACAAGTTTTTTAAAAATGTATTGTATTTCGCGAGATTTCCGACTTTTTAAGCATATATAAGGCTAATTATCTCAAAGCAGCATTCGATGAATTTCTTTAAAAAATTATATAATTAATACACTTACGTATAGTATATGTTTACGGAGTTTGGTTAACTTTGACCAATTATTTTGTTCAATACAAGTCTTTTAAAAATGTATTGTATTTTTGCGAGATTTCCGACTTTTTAAGCATATATATAAGGCTAATTTTCTCAAAGCAGCATTCCACGAATTTCTTTAAAAAAATTTATAATTAATACACTTACCTATATTATATGTTTACGGAGTTTGGTTAACATTGGTCAATTATTTTGTTCAATATAAGTCTTTTAAAAATGTATTGTATTTCGCGAGATTTCCGACTTTTTAAGCATATAAGGCTAATTATCTCAAAGCAGCATTCGATCAATTTCTTTAAAAAATTATATAATTAACACACTTACCTATAGTATATGTTTACGGAGTTTGGTCAACGTAGACCAATTATTTTATTCAATACAAGTCTTTTTTAAATGTATTTTATTTCGCGAGATTTCCGACTTTTTAAGCATATATATAAGGCTAATTTTCTCAAAGCAGCATTCGACGAATTTCTTAAAAAATTTATACAATTAATACACTTACCTATAGTATATGTTTACGGAGTTTGGTTAACATTGACCAATTATTTTGTTCGATACAAGTATTTTAAGAATGTAATTTATTTTGCGAGATTTCCGACTTGTGACGCTTATTTAACGCTAATTATTGAAGTTTTACACATGCAGTCATTAATCTTTATAAATATTATATTCATACATATTAAAAATTACTTTATACTAATATTTTATTAAATATAGGAAAAACATAACGACAGGATACATGTTTTTTGAAAGGTTTATAGCGGTAGGGCTAGCGTAGGCTTTCGTAGGGCTGGCGTAGGGCTAACTTCAGGGCGCCAAATTTTTTTCCTCATGATAAAATGATGAGTGACGTTGTAAAGTGTCAGCAGCATTTTCAAAAAGCCAGAGAGTGAGATAAAAAAAGAAGAGAAGAGAACAATACAGTAAAAGAAGAACAACTTGAAAAGATCCAAAGCAGAGTAAAAAATAGTAGGGAGAAAAATAAGAAGCGCAATTATCATCAATATCTCAGATTTCGCTGGGATATTAAATATCATATTCTGAGAGATGACAAATTTAAGAATATTTTTGGCAAATTACAACAACCTACAGTAGCCCAAAGGACATTTTACAATTCTTTACGAGTTTCCACTAGCAGTTGATATTTTTGAAAAATGAATGAGCTTATGAAGTTCCAAATTGTTAATTCTAGAATTTGATTTAGCGATTATTTTGTTTTTATTTAAATTTTTAGGCCTATTCTATTAATTCTTGATAGGGGCATATATAAGACTGATCTTTAGTAAGTCTAATTCATAATAGGCCCTAAGGCATGGTATAAAAAGAACTGAACTATATCCATGTAATGTATTAAGTATATATATTTGTTAAATATAAGTTTTTTTATGAAATATAAGTTTTTATTTCTTATAGTGATCAAAGAAACCTCAATTATACTTCTTGTTGTTATTTGACACCTTATTATTATATAATATATGTTAAAAATCTTAATTTTAGCAACAGCGTAACACCCGTTACATTTTAATGTAACACCAGTTGCACAAGATTTAATTTTATGTTTAAAAAAATTGAATGCCAATATCAATTTGAATTACAGTTCCATTGCATACATTTACTGTGGAATAACTAATATTTTTTTAAAATTTTACAGTTTTAAAATTCACAGAGTTTTATGAACATTTACATGAAGTTCAACTTCACTATCCATTTTCAGTAACACCCGTTACACTCCTTTTTTCTATATTTTAGGCTAACTAAGATATAGTTAGCCTTCGTTGAAAGCCGAAGTTGCATTTTATATTTTGTTGTTCCTCGGCGATCCATTGAGAAAACAAATGTTAAACGAAATAACGTTCTCAATAACAATAATTACAAGACGACGCAATAGTACAACAAAGAAAAATCGCGGGAGAGCACATGGATGGAAGTGCGGGAAACCGTCATCCAACTGTATACAAGCAACATCTGAGACGCGTGGTGGGGGGATAGGTGGCGCGAGTGAGTCACAGCGGCACTGCACCTGCTTCGTGTCACTCTCGCGTTTGTTCTCATTACTGTAAATGTATAAACAACGATACCGACTAAACCAGCTAGGCGATTTAAAAAATTAAAAGTGTAAAATTAATTAAAAATTATTGTCTTCAAAATGACTACCTGCGATTTGCATTTTTCGTTTTGTAACACAATTATTTTATTATTATTTTTTAAACCAGCAACTTAATTAAAATTTAGCTTCATTGGCGTGAATTCTAATCTTATTCCGTTCACAAATCAGTTTTGCAAATGAACATCGGACGAAAATTCCACCAATACAAAATGGCTCCATTTTGGTGCTGCGCCGTGGTGGCAGAATTTGGAACTAATCCTGGGATGTTTAGCCTTAATCTTTCTGTATGAATTCTGTAATCATTGTTAAAGGGGAGGGTTTTTATTTTTATTTTTGGGGAGGGATTTTAAATTCAAATTAACCTTTCATATTGCAACGGCCGCCCACTCTTTTAAGCCCCTTCTACTGACAGCCCTACTACTATAATTTATATATTTTGAGTTAGTGTTTGGAGTTTTGACTCTTATCTCGGGATTCGTGCCTTTCGGAGAACGATGACCTTTACTATAATTGATATCCTGGACTCTTATTCTAACACTGCTTAAATTATATCTGGTAATTATAGGTAAGCGCTTAATAAAAGAAATTTTTAGAAAAATGAAAATAAAATTTACTAGTTCTATCTTTCTTTAAAACTTCAAAACATACAAAATAATACATCAAATCAAAATCAGTTATTCCTTCTATATATACAATCCTTTTACAATATGAAACTTTTTGTTGAGACAATTTTAGGCTTTGTAGAGAGATAGATATTTCTTTTATATTTAAAAAAGTGTTTATAAATTCCTATGTTTATCCCAATGATATTTTAAACAAAAAACCCTAGCTGTCAATGCTGTAAAGTATGAAATATTAAAAAGGTGCCGCCAACTCTACCTTGCGTAGCGAAATCCTACTAGGTGATTTGTTTTGGAAATGCTGCTGAAGTTCTCGCTGTCGTGCGGATCCCTGCGACTAGTGGTGTCCTATGAATTGTCTTGACTCCTGGATTGTAGTCGAAAACAGCACTAGCCGCTGTTATCCAGACAGTACTACCCACTGTCTATCCAAACAACTCTAGCCGTTGTTTATCCAAACAGCCCTAGCCGCTGTTTATCCTGGATCTCCCACAATTTGAAGTTATCTCTTGAAGGTCTCGAAGTTCTATAGCATCACTTTATTATGCTATGTCGGCGTTTAAATTGGTATAAACGATTGATTTAAGTTCACGTAGCGTTGTAATTAGATACGTTATTTTAGTATATGCTTGAAAACTATATATTAGATTATTAAAGACTGTTTTACGAAGATTAGACTAATTATTCCACTGATGTACTTATTAATTATTCTAAATTTTAATGACGAGAAACGTGGATTCTTTCCCGGAGTACTTTCTTAGACTGACGAGCTATACATCGACTTTCGACCAGCTCCTATTTCCACTTCCCCAAGTTAGCCAATGTTGAATACTTATTATCACTACTTGGACCTCGGATTTTAGCGTTTCGCGCGGGCTCCTTTCGTAATAGAATTTTTTAGCTAATTTCCCCAAGTTCCTGATAAAATTCTCTACCACTCAGTAGTTTAATTTATCAATTTCCTGAAACTTTTTCTATTAATTTAGTTATTAATTTCGCCTCAGGGTTCGTAGACCTGTATAGTGGGCGTGTCTAGCGCACTGCCTTGACATTCAACTTCGGACAAGTAAGTTTTCCTAAAACTACAAGTCCACTTTTGTCGAGATTTATTTCGCCTAATTTTTACTAAATTTCCATAACTACAGTTCTAGCCCTCCGATTTTATTTCTGAAACCGTCTGCGTACTCAGCTAGTCTTCCTGAACTTGCACAAACTCGAGTGGTGTTTTTCTGCCACCGCGTTCGCATTTGGGACTCTTATTAAGTTTTCTGTTTGGCTTTCCCAATTTTCCGATTTTCCGACTATTTTCTTCTTGGTTTACTGTTCTACTCGTTGTTGTACGCACATTGTCGTTTCCCATTTTGCGATCGGCCTATTATTTACAAAGTTACAGTCCTTTTGGATGTTTTAATTTTTGTTCATTTTAGTTAACGCCCTATTTATCATATTTTTTAACCTATCTATCTCTCTTTTACCTTTACACTTATTATTATATAATACATAATTTTATTTACTTAACAAATTTCTATTACTTCATAATATTTACCCATTTTTGGCTTTAGTTATTTTACATTACCCCTTTTTCTATTATATATCAAATTTTGTTAAAATGTTATTTAATTCACTTTCTTAGGTCTTAGGGACTTAGTGATTTTTTAGCAGTTTTATTGGAAAAATATTGCATTGCGCGGCTGAGGCTACATCTCAGTCCGTCGCAATATGTAATTTTGTAATCTGATATATTTTGTGTACTTTAAGGGCGTATAATTTATTCTTTTCAATTAAGTGCATATACATCTTTTTTTAATAAATTTTGGTTAATAAACCTAAATGGTATCTAGTTCTTTGGTTTATTGACTTAACCTCAATGTATGTTACGAATTTGTGAGTGATCAGCTGAGACATTTCTACTTTGGTGATTTTTTTGACTTTAAAGGTAAGTTTTGAACATGACCAATCTATGTGGCCCAGTATTGCTTCCGTTCCCTTACTTATTCTGTTAGTAAGATTGGTACAGTATTCATTTGCTCTAGCTATTTGTTTAATTATATGTAATTCATTGTGGAAGTCTTGTTGGTTAACCGGTGTAGATAAAAGTCTATGGACAAAAGAATTGTATGCTGCCAGTTTATGTGAGAGTGGATGAAATGATTTAGAGTGGATCGTTACATCAGTGGTTGTAGGCTTACGGTATATCTTATATTTTAATTTGTCGTCTAATTTCGTTACAGTAACATCGAGAAAGTTAAGCTCGTTATCTATTTCTTTCTCCAATGTAAATTGCATTTTTGGGTTGATTTTATTTAAATGCGTGTTGAAATTTTCGATTTGACAAGTGGTGCCTTTGTAAACAATAAAAGTAACATCCACATATCTAGCATAAAACACTATCCTGTTGTAGTGCTGGTTATTGACGTTTAGTATAAATTTATTCTCATAGTGGTTTAAATATATGTTGGCTAATAATCCTGATAAAGGAGACCCCATCACCAGTCCTTCTTCTTGTCTGTAGAAACATTCCTCAAAAGCAAAATAATTTTGTTTTTAAACAACTCTAATTAATAACACAAGTTCTTGAATCTCATGGCTGTTAAGCTTGTTGGTGTCAATTAGGTTTTCCTTCATGATCTCTTAAGTTTCTTGTATAGGTACGTTAGTGTGTACTATGTCCAATGAAATTAGTTTGTATTGTGGAACAATCTTCAAATCTTTGGTTTTATTAACAAAATCCAGAGTGGTTAATTAACAGATGTTGTGGTCGTTTTTAACGATAATATTATTTTTTATAATTTCTTCGAAACTCTATACCCAGGAGCGGTCCCATAATTTATTAACGGCCTAATGGGGACATTGTCTTTGTGAATCTTTCGTAGTCCTGCAAACATTGGAGCCAAAGCTTTAATCAGTTTTAGCCATCTTCGCGTCTTATCACTAAATAAAGTTTTGCATTTGTTAATTGCGCCATTTAATTCCTTGACATATTTGCGAGTTGGGTCGACCTTTAAAAGTTATACATTGCTATCGTTGAAAAATTGTGTGGCTTTGTTGCTATAATCGATTTTATTCATGGTTACTAGGGTGTTACCTTTATCGACCTTTGTTATCATAGCTTGATTGTCAATCGATTTGTTATCAATCTGTTTTAGTAGATAGCGAAGCATTGCTGGGTGCACTAGTAGTTTTATAAAAATAGCAAGTCAATAAATATATGTTTTCACAGTTTTGTTAGTGTTTAAACATCAAATTATGTTGCTCTTGTCAAATAAAGTAACGATATTAATAAATCTTCTTCATTAGTATTCGTTTGGCATTTAAAGAGGTTAAAAAAAAAGAATACTATAAATGAAATTTTGTAAAATAGATCGCGGCAGATTTTCTGTAATCAGGATTTTAAATATTGAAGAGGATTTATTTTTGAAGCAATTCAGTAGCAGAGAAAAAGATTTTAAAAAAATATACAAATTAATAATATAATAAAACATGGAGCAAAATGAAATCAAAATTGTATCCCTGAATCTATTTGTTTTTTCGTTAACTTGTCTTTTTGAAGAAACCAAAAAGAACGTAGGTTTATATAAACTTTTTATGCTTCCTTCAGCTAGAAATTTTGTTTATGAAAAGTCTTACTAAATAGGCTTTGTATATTAAAAAAACAATTCATAA
>JAGFPH010026488.1:0-10403 GCA_018207615.1 Philaenus spumarius
TTGTTGATCAAAAGCTTAGCAACAAATTTTTGTTTGTTATTTTCAATAGCATAGCAACCGACTCAGCAAATTTAGAATCAGTTTGTTATTATTCACAACCAAAAGCATTTTTTTCAAAACCAACAGCAGATTAACAAACTAAAAGCAAACACAAAAAATATTCCACAAAACATGCTTACTGTATTATCATTCAAAAATCTGTTATTATACAGGGTGTTTACAAACTCCCAGGAAAAATTTTGTGTATTTGTTCCTTAGGTCAAGACAATCAAACAACGTCACATAAATATGGGTCTGAAATGCCAAGTTTTCTGTCTGTCCGTCTGTTTGTGTTTTTTACAAATTATTTTATAATTTGAATACTATTTTAGATAGAAACTACAAATTTAGCACGAACGTGTACCTTGGTAGGTCAAACAAGTGTATACAATTTCGTGACGATATCTTAAACAGTTTTAAGATGGCGGCTATTTAAAATCTTTAATGTTAAATTTCGCGAAAACCGTAATTTTTATAAAAAAATGTTACCAGTAATGAAAAATGTATAGTTTTAAGACGAACAAAATCATGTTTTATTTGCTACAATCGGATAATAAATAACTGAGGAATGAGACATTTACCTAATTATGTAACAACTGTACACGACAAATTGTTGTTTGGTACAAATTTTGTATGATATTTATTTCAGTAAATGTCTCATTACTCAGTTATTTATTATCCGATTGTAGCAAATAAAGTATTATTTTGTTCGTCTTAAAATTCTACATTTTTTATTACTGGTAACATTTTTTTAGTTAAAATTAATGTTTTCGTGAAATTAACATCAAAGATTTTAAATGGCCGCCATCTTGAAACTGTTTAAGATATCATAACAGAATTTTATACACTTGTTTGACCTACCAAGGTACACGTTCGTGCCAAATTTGAAGTTTCTATGTAAAATAATACTCAAATTATAAAATAATTTGTAAAAAACACAAACAGACGGACAGACAGAAAACTAGGCATGACAGACCCATATTTACACAACGTTTTTTGATTGTCTTGACCTAAGGAACAAATACACCAACCTTTTCCAGGGAGTTTGTAAACACCCTGTATATTACAAATAAAACGACTGATTCGGGTCATAAGTTTGACACAATTTAACCTATATCTATACTGAACCAACACACGTTTTTTGAAATCATTTACATTAATAACACAGCAACTTATTTGGCAAATTTAGAATCAGTTTGTTATTATTCACAACTAACAACATTTTTAGGTGAAATGATACGAACAAAATTCTTCTCCATTGTTATTAAGGGTTTAACTGTTGTGAAGTAAGCTCCTCCTTAAGTTGTAAGGCCATATTCTAATTTAGAGTTTATTAATTAATACTAAATTTTAATAGTCTGAAGTAATTTGCTATTGCATACTGTTGCAGTATGGGGTAAATAAAACGAGAGGAATGCTTACTGAGAGCCCTAAGACTGCACAAGACAAGCCTAACCAAAAACAAAATTTACAAAATGCTCTTACCTTTGTGTAAAAACAGATCAAATCCTGAGATACCTTTAGTTTACCCTTTCACAAGACATATTCACTGTTTATAGACCAGGCAAACTAGCACGATTTCGACCCAAATGTTTGCCTACAGCTCCAGTTTGGATGCAGTTTTCTGCACCGTGTACAAAAAATACCGGGATAAAAGTCTACATATGACCAGTTTCGGGAGAATGCAGAAATGCATCGTGGGTGCATGAAGTGCATCTAAAATGGCATCATTTTTTTGAAACCTCGAAAATGTATGAAAAGTTGCGAAAATTGGTACTCGGTGGTTTTTGGGAGCGTTGATCTCATTTCTGACGCTGCGAAATGCCTCCAGTACACCTGAGGGGGTTGAGAGGGGGGGGGGGGATATGCATATTTTATGAAAAGGAGAAGACATTATAAAATATACAAAGGAAAGAAAAAGAATAAATTCATAAATTTTTCAAAAATTCTGTTTGTTATGTAGTAGTAACAACAATCTGGAATAGTAAATAAAAACATACGTAATATATCAAATAACAAATTCTCATATACACAATTCTTGATTTCCAAAATTATTTTTAAGCCGTTATCATCGTCGACTTCTTCCTCGCTTTCGTCGCTAGCATCCATATCTAATGATGGGTTTGAGCAGTCTGGTGCCTAAGCAACCGGGGGCATTGAGCATGGTCAAAAATGAAATCAGCGCCCCAAGAAACCCCCGAGAGGAAGTCTCTATCACAACTTCAGAAATTTCCTCCATCGCACCCCCCCTCCCCTAGTTCGCCGGGAGTATTTTGCATGGTCAGAAATGAGATCAGCGCCCACAAAACCCCCCGAGTACCAATTTTCGCGGCTTTTCATCAATTTTTAGAAGTTTCAAAAAAATTATGCACTTTTAGATGCACTTTATGCAACTGCTATGCATTTCCACTTCCTCCCGAAACTGGTCATATGTAGACTTTTTTCCCGCCATCTTTCTGAACACGACACAGAAATCTGTATACAAATCGGAGCTGAAGGCAAACAATTTATTTATTTTTCATTACTTTGCCTGGTCTATTAGGCGAACTCAAAAAAAACAACGTTGTGAATAACAATGTCTTTTATTCATAAAAAAAGATTTATATTCCCTGAAACAAGAAAATCGATACGCCCTTAATTATATAAAGTAGTAAGCCCTTAAAACATTAAATTACAAAATTTACTGTTTAAAATTATGAAAACCCCCTTTATGATTAAACAAAAATAACAATTTAAAAGTAAAACCTTCCCGTAAAATTAAAGAAAACTCATGAAAACCCTCCCGTTATTTATATATTAATTAAATTTAACAATACAAAATGTTTAAATCGGTTCGCAAACCTTACACATAATCTAGAAGTTCATAATACAAAATACAGTTTAACGCATAAACAAAACAGGGTTATAGTCACAAGTTAACTTACAATTAATTGCAAAATTAAAAATATGTACGTTTGATTTTTATAATATATTTGTTTGCCAACTTATTTATTTGTAAAATTCAAACAATAAATAAATATAAAAAACAGGTAATTTAGGTCGTGACGTCACTAAAAACAAAAACAAAAGTAAATTTAGAAATAACCCTTGGGGGTTTAGGTCGAAAAATTGATATAGCCTATCTGTCCCATTCTATTTATATAACTAACTAAACTAATTAACAAGAGTTTTTGCTAACATGGTGTGATAATTTACAGTTTTTTATTTTATTTTTGTCTTTTTGAAAATTGCCTTTGTTATTTTTGTATTTTACTTTAGAGTTCCATAAAATATTGGTTAATATTTGTAGAAAGATCTTTTGATATATCACTGCAACTAAGTAGATGAACTGTTTGAAGTAGGCTATTGTTGGTGGTTGAGTAGAGACATGGCTATTCTCCGTACCAGTATGGTTATTGGACCATTATTAACTATACAAGAACAAAATTTGGCATTAAAACACAGTAACCTCTGCATGATCCGTTAAGTTGTATGCATGTTTAATATAAGTTAAATGACACGGTGCATACTGCCAAACATGTTTCAAATCATATTGTAATCAATAGCTAAGTTTTTATCTCTAATACACATGTATTAGTTCACATTGTCTTTGTTTAACCAAAACTGTTGAGAATTAATAGTTTAGATTTTGCCATAAAATAACCAACCAAACTTAAGCAACGCACTTTAAGATAAATCAGCATCGTGAAAGCTAGGCTTTACTAGAAGTTACTTGACATAAAACACTTTTAATTCATTTCACTATAAACCTTTATGGAAATTCAAGGCATTTGAATTAGGCAATTTAATAACAAATATTCAATTTAAACAGCTAGTTTAACATTAATGCTTTTAAAATAAATTCACAAAGATTAACAAGTTACAGACAACAAACGTAACAATACATATCTAAGCATATACAAAATTGTAATATATTTTATTAATTTACCTCTTACGAAATAAATATGCTGTTTCCAAGTGAGCCTAGAGTCAACGATCAACCCCAAATATTTAATTTGGTCCACCTGCTCAATGGAATCGCACGGGCAAATTGATAGATTGCAATTCAATTCAATTGGTCTTGGTTTACTCTGGTAGCCAGCCTTGTTAGTCTAAGTAGTATAAAGAAAAGTCGTAAACAAAATTAACAAATACCAATATTAAAACAGCACTTAACAATTTCAAACACATCCAGGCAATATAGTATCGCAGTTTTGCATAATAGGATAGTTAGTATATAAAAATGTATATTTTATGTTACACAGAATGGAAAACTTGCGACTTTCTAATTTCCAACACGGAATAACTTTGAAGAAGTTGTAATAGCAAAGGGCCGTTAAAACAACGCAATTAAGTCAGAATAAAACGCGGTAGTTAGTTAGAGAGAAGCTCTCATTTCCCAGTAATTAGGACGCTCTGTTTGTAACCTAATTTCGTCCTCGTCATTCGGTACTTTTGTCCTCAATATTGTATTACTTCTTTGTTTAATCGTGGTCCCAATCGTTTGTTATATGTATTAATGCGTTTTACAAAAGTACTTTATGTGTTTGTGTTGATTTATATTAATAAAATCAGGAAATGTTTATGAGTTTATTAGAGAATTTCCATAGGAAATAGGAGCTATTGCAGTGACTCTTATGGTGAGACGTAAGGTCGGGAGTGGTCAATGAGCACCAATCCCAGTAACCAGAACACGTTTTGGGGTGTCATTAAAAATTGTATATATAAAATTGTATATGTGCACTCTTACGTCCGCATTTTACGTCCGATTTGGTCCAAATTTGGTTCAATCATTGGTTTTCTAAGTCGCTCGGACGAACTCGTAAAAAAAATCAAACAACCGGAACCCGGGTTTTTGTCCGAAAGTATTTTTTTTTAGATTTTTTTACTTTCTCACTATACTATATTATAGAGAAAGTATAGTGATCGCAAAAAAAATCGATGTTGAGATTTTTGTGGAAATATCCGTTTCGGAACCCCCTGAGTCCAAAAAAGTGGTTTTTACAAAATGTCTGTATGTATGTCTGTCTGTATGTAAGTATGTATGTCTGTATGTATACAAAGCTAGAGAGAAAACTATTCTATCGATTTCAACCAAATTTGCACCAGACATGTCCAGTACGCCTGTATAGATGCACGAAAAAGGGTTTTGAACAATTTTGAAAAAAAAACCCTTTTTGGCCAAAAAACCCCAAAAATATCAGTTATTATTTTTTTTATAAAAAAACGGCTTTAACGATTTTGATAAAATCTGGCTTATTTGTAGCCTTTAATGTTCCCTACCATATACAAAAACCCACATCTTTCGAAAAATTCTCGTTTAGCTAATAATAATAATAATAACTGATTTTCAGGGGGTTTTTTTGCCATAAAGGGGGTTGTTTTTTTTAAATTTTTCAAAACCTTTTTACGTGCATCTATAAAGACCTAATTGACGTGTTTGGTGCAAATTTGTTCGAAATCGATCGAATAGTTTTCTCTCTAGATAATAGTAATAATATTTATTAGTTAATCTCCAACTTTAATAAAAGTATACAAAGCTAGAGAGAAAACTATTCGATAGATTTCAACCAAATTTGCACCAGACATGACCAGTAGGCCTGTATAGATGCACGAAAAAAGGTTTGGACAATTTTTGAAAAACAACCCCCTTTTTGGCCAAAAAACCCCCAAAAAATCAGTTATTATTTTTTTATAAAAAAAACGGCTTTAACGATTTTGATAAAATTTGGCTTATTTGTAGCCTTTAATGTGCCCTACCATATACAAAAACCCACATCTTTCTAAAAATTCTCGTTTAGCTAATAATAATAATAATAACTGATTTTCAGGGGGTTTTTAGCCATAAAGGGGGTTGTTTTTTTTAAATTTTTCAAAACCTTTTTACGTGCATCTATAAAGACCTAATTGACGTGTTTGGTGCAAATTTGTTCGAAATCAATCGAATAGTTTTCTCTCTAGATAATAGTAATAATATTTATTAGTTAATCTCCAACTTTAATAAAAGTATACAAAGCTAGAGACAAAACTATTCGATAGATTTCAACCAAATTTGCACCAGACATGACCAGTAGGCCTGTATAGATGCACGAAAAAAGGTTTGGACAATTTTTGAAAAACAACCCCCTTTTTGGCCAAAAAACCCACAAAAAATCAGTTATTATTTTTTTATAAAAAAACGGCTCTAGCGATTTTGTTAAAATTTGGCTTATTTGTAGCCTTTAATGTGCCCTACCATATACAAAAACCCGAATCTTTCTAAAAATTCTCGTTTAGCTAATAATAATAATAATAACTGAATTTTGGGGTTTTTTTGGCCATAAAGCGGGTTGTTTTAAAAAAAATTTCAAAACCTTTTTACGTGCATCTATAAAGACCTAATTGACGAGTTTGGTGCAAATTTTTTCGAAATCGATCGATAGTTTTCTCTCTAGATAATAATATTAATATTTATTAGTTAATCTCCAACTTTAATAAAAAAACTCTCCTACCCCACCCTACAAGTCACAGTAAATCTGTTTAGTAATTTAAATGTGTTTGTGAGAAAGTATGTGCCAGTTCGTGGTACCGTTTATTTGTACTAGAATAAAACTTTTTGTGTTCCTATCCAACAAATAGAAGGTTATTCTGCTCATTTTGTTTTTTACAAGATCTTTATAACCCATCTGGTTCTCTCAAATTCGATCAAAACCTAAAATACCATAAAAGTACCCGGTTCAAATCTACATATACATGTAAAATGTTAATGATACCCCGAGCTGTGGTCTGGGGATTATGATCCTTGCTTTTTGACTACTCCCGATCTTAGGTCTCCTAACAAGAGTCACTGAAATAGCTCATCTTTCCTACGGAAATTCGCTAAAAAAATAACAATGATTTGAAGGAAAACTAGGGAAGCTTCAACACGGGTAAAGTCAGGTACATTCATTGTTTCTCTGTATCAAACAAATCCTACCTTTCAGGCACAATTCTAACTCTGCAGCGTATGCAGGATCTATGTCACCGCTACCTACACCATCCTACCCCGATCCAAGTGGCGCTATATGATCAATCGTAATTTCCGAGAAAATATAAGCGTATACAACAGTTTGTTTACATTTACTTTGCCGAAAGTCTCCGCTGGGCGAAGCGAGTAGGAGGCTCTCTAGTCTGTATATGTTCAGAAACTCTTATTTTATTACTATATAACTTATATCTCTAGAGCGGCTTTAACCGATTGAGTTGAAATTTTTCACGACACTTATCAATGAAAAGGCTTCGAAAACAGCATCGAATAGATTGCTGGATTTATCATCCATAGCGACAATGAGTAGGCAATAATTAATTATTTTTTAAGATCAATAAATTAAGTTGGGACGCTGTTTAGCCGTTACCTTTTCTTTCATAGTTTTGACAGTTATAATATTGGATAGAAACTTTAACTGGCTAAAAAACTTACTCTTGATATTTAAAAAAAAAACTATTGGCTTCGCCCCTGCTCGCTTCGCTTACCAAACCCTGCTGCGACACATGGAGAATCCAATGCAAGCAGATTTTTGTATACTATGATATTTTCACGGAAATTATGACTATGAACATTTTTGATAGAAAATATTGTAAGTATTACAGTAAGGAAATAAATATGATTCTATCGCTTTTTATCTCTTAGATATTGACAAAATAAAGAAGTCTTTCAAAAGTGAATTTTAATGGGGGGGTATGGGGGGACGCAAGAGGGGGAGGGGTGGGGACTTTTGTGTAAATACTCCTCTTATATTATTGTAACATCTGACATCAGCTTTCACTAATTACTTCCAACAAATCCATATTTTTTGCCTTTATTTGTTGGGCTATGAGCTTTGACCTATACACTATACATATCTAATAAATATAAGTCAGAATTAGTTTTCTTCCCCGCTTACACACTTCCTCAGCAAGGGATATTTAATTGAATTACAAGTGAAAAATCATAGACCAAGACCGGGAGTTGAACCCGGGACCTTCACGTTTCCGTCGTGATGCTCTACCAACATGTCTTGGTCTATGTTTTTTCACTTGTAATTTAATTAAATATCTCTTGCTGAGGAAGTGTGTAAGCGGGGGGGAGGGGGATAATAACACCACTGTAAGCTGCGAAATAAGAATTGAGATTGTTTTCAATGTCGTATACACGAGGTATTCAATCTGTTAATTCAATAATTGCAGTAAAACCGTACAAGTGAGATAACATCGATCAATATCGGGAGATATCAGGGTAGCTCTGTTGGCAGAGCATCGCGACTGAAACGTGAAGGTCTCGGGTTCAACTCCCGGTCTTGGTCTATTTTTTTTCACTTGTAATTTAATTATAAGTCAGAAGTCGAAATAGGCACAACCATCCCCAAAAATTCGAAATTTGCCATGCGTTTTAATTTCACCATATTTAAATAATCAATAATAAACAAAAATGGTGGATATTACCAACTAAAGGAGAAAAAATATAACATGTAACACCAGATGTTTGACTTTAATACAGTAAGCATTTTGTTTGCTTTTACCTAATCTAAAAAAACTGATAGTTGTGAAGAATGATTACTTGATTAAAAATTTTCCAATTTGGTTGCTATAAATCTAAACGATTTCATTGAAAGTGTTTCTTGGTTCTTTATAGGCCTAACCTAAAATAATGTTACGTTTTTGATCCAAATCAGCTGTTTATTTATACTATGTTCATACAAATGTTTGAATTTAATTATAATTGTTTGATTTATGTTCGTTAATTTTCACAATTTTCGTTGATTTATGTTTGTGTTTGCTTTTAGTTTGTTTAATGTAACCTAAAAATCTGTTGTTTGTGAATAGTAATAAACCAATTCTAACTTTTTTAAGTTGGTTGATATGGTAAAAAAACATGTGTTGATAAATTTTTGTTGCAAACAACTGTTTTATCCTAATTTAAACAATTTTTTAGTTTAAGAAGTTTAGAAGTTCGTCTATGACACCTTAAGAATATACCTTTAAATTTTCGTTTGTATCAGTGGTGTTTGCTCCACTTTGATTCTATGTCAGTCATTCAGTCAGGGTGAAGGCTTTTATATATATAAATATATTTATGGTGTTTAGTTGCCATTTGAAATGTTTAAATGGCAGCCATTTTTAAACGGATGATTAGGACAAGTTGATTATTTTATGCAAACTAAATCTTTACATTGATGAGTAAAGTGAATAATTTCAACTCAATCGGTTAACCCTTTCTATAGGTATAAATTATTTAGTACAAAAAATAAGAAAGCTGGTAATAGAAGCGTTTCAGGGCATGTTTAGGAAGTGTTTTATTTATTTTTACCAGTATGACCATTCTCTGAATAATCTCCGTGGATTACAGAATTACCAAGTACGATATAAAATATACAGATTTTAGTTCAATTAATATTATAGACTTAAAATCGTTTAAAAAGTAAATACGGTAAATGTTACGAAATATAAATATCCCTCTCTTATATTATAAGGAAGGAAGTATAGCTCAAGGAGAAGAGGAGAAGGGGTGGAGGACAAGCTGGCACTACATTGCTAATTCCAAGTACGCCATAAATTCAGTGATATTAAGGGTGGCTGGTTTCCTTAGCCCCTGTTTTATATTCAAGGCCCCATAAAATCGTGCAGGGTAGTTCTGAAGGAAAATGTTGAAAGTTTACAATTTAGTGCACTAAATCCCAAGAAATATGTTCCTACGACACTTATGTTCACTGCTTGGGTACTTACTGCAGTGGATATTTCTGCCAATAAACTTTCTTCGTTACTTTTTCACATTGTATAAGTAATGCAGTATTGAGATGTTCTCTTTATTTGGTTATAATTTTAATAATTAGACGTTTTAAAGTAAGAAGGTATACCAATGCGTGTTTTGCACGACATCCAATTGAGCCCTCCCCCACAAACATCTGTATATAAAAGAAGAAGTCCAGACTAACTGACAGATTCGTTAACAACGTACCGTCAAAACTATGATAGTTAGAGAATGAAAATGTTCAGAGTACCTTCATGGTTTTGCAAAGTATTTATTTTAAGAGTTAAAAATTGTCAATGGTTCAATCCAGAATATTATAATCAAAAGCAACACAATTCTAGAACATTCTAGCCCGTCCGGAACATTCTAGAACATTCTTAAACCTTCTAGAAGCTCCTATAACATTCTACAACATTCTGAACATATTCTAGAACATTTTGGAAGATTCTACAACATTCTGAATATATTATAAAACATTCTCGAAATTTCTGAAAAATTCTGGAACATTCTACAACATTCTGAACATATTCTAGAACATTCTCGAACCTTCTGGAAGATTCTACAACTTTCTGAATACATTTTAAAACAATATAAAAATTTCTGGAAGATTCTAGAACATTCTACAACATTCTGAACATAT
>JAGFPH010026491.1:0-10403 GCA_018207615.1 Philaenus spumarius
TAACTTTGAATTAAACTGAACATATTTTGTTATTAATTTTTAAATAATTAAATTCATAATATGAACATCGATTACTAAAGTCTCCATGTTAATTAACAAATTCATTGATCCTGTCAGCTGTTTTGTATGCCTCCTATAAAAGATTGTGTAGGTACGTTCGACCGCACTTTAGTAACAAAATAGCATAGTGCAAGTTTGTAATGTTTGGTTTCTGCATTTACATAAATAATCCAGCTGATTTCACCCACCAGCTTGGAACGGCCAATCGACCGATCCAATTGGGGTAAATTAATTACATTAATTAAAATAAATTCAGAGTCAATATAACAAAGGATTAAAGCCAAAGGGTGTCAGAAAAGCCCAAAATTAAGATAAAAAAGTAGTTTCTAATGTGAAAATAGTAATTATTAATAAATTTGAAGAATTAACTAAAATTGTGTTAGTTAAATAAGTGCAGACTATGACGTAGGCATTAGCGACAAGACCAAGCCAAAACCTTGCAGGACCTAACAGGAATTGACTTGTCCAGTCTTGTCTAAATTTGGTAGAAATGAAATAACATTAAAAGATTGGGGTTTGTAATTTTATAAAAAAAAGTTGTTATTATTAGATTTATGTTGAAAGGAGAGTTAAATAAGCAAGGAGTAATAAAAATAATTTTGTTATGATAATTTGTTAAAAAGTTATAGACAAAAATGTAAGCGTAAACAAATCGATTTTGCAGAATTTGAATAAAATCCAAAAACGAAGTAGAGTCATTTGTAGAGTTAAAAAGGGTTAAGAAAATAAAGTAATAAAAAATATAAAGTTATAAAGTTTTATAGCTAAAAAATAAAGTGTAAAGTCATTCTTGGGCATAAAAAGGCCAATAACTCATAAAGTTCAAATGTAATTAAATCATAAAAAATAGCATTTAATAGAGTCAATAATAGGGCATAATCAAGCCGAAGTTCAATATATATAAATAAATAGTTTTGTAAAAATAAAATAAATTAATAAAAATGTTTTATTAATTCATAATAAATACAAGGGAGATTAATTAAAGGGAAATATTGATAAAATAGGGTATATATATGTGTAATAAATTGTAATGCCATGTGAGATATGAAAAGAGCTTTAAAGGGGGGGAATGAGACGCCGAAAACCAAACGAAGCCAATTAGAGTAACAACAAGCTGAATAACTAGACAACCAAACAAGCTATCAAAAAACCAACACCAGATTTACGCGTTTCAAGACCAACCAAAGAGGATACAAGCAAGAAAAAATGGAAAATTTCAAATTTACAGGAAATAAATTTCAAAATTTAAGCAAAACTAACGAAGGCTATAACTCAAGAATGAAGAGGAGTAGAAACGCCATTCGAATTCCAGAGAAACCAGAAAACGTCAACCTATCCATAGAAGTCAACAAAATCAAAATCCGACCACGCAAAAAGAAGTTATAGAGTTTGGGTGAAATCAATGCAAAAATTGTCAAACGACAAGTTCATACAGGCACTCAAGGCCCAAGCTGCGAGGGGGAAGTGACGTCATCGGATCCACTACGAAGAGCAAAACAGACCGCACATTGAAATTCAATAAATGAAGATAATAATTAAATTAGGCCTAATCGATGGGAAATAAAGGCACTAAAATTCATCAAATAAATCAGGAAATATATTAAGACCAAAAAATATATTTCTAAAGCAAGAAATCAGGATTTCTTGTTACATAGAGGAAGATGCTGGTTTGACAAGTAAAAAGTCGACGATAGAAGCCTGCATCCCCTTCAACATCAGTTTAGCACGGAACGCCAACGAGAAGACATCTGACCAAGCTCCGAGGGTACTTAGAGAAAGTCAAAGGGCGATCAATTCGGTGTGCGTTACGTTTCTAGCTCCGGCCTAAAGCTAAGTCGGGTCGTGATAATTTCGGGAGAAGAATATCCATATAAACGGCCTATCTTGCCAAAAGATACTACAATCAACTAGGAGAGGACAACTTTAATTAAGTCTAGGAGAAGACAACTGTAAGCCGAAGAAACCATTCTGGGGACAAAGGAGAACAACTTTAAATCGCTGGAAATCGACAGAAGGAATTACGCGTCGAACTTCTTGTGTTCTGTAAGTGGCAAACGATCATTGTTACTTATAATTTTAAATAAATCCCTTTTTTACAAAATAATATATAAATTAAATTAAATAAATAAATTCAAGTAAGTTCTGGGGAAATTGAATAAAGTAAACTCGTTTAGTAAATTTCATTACTCACAATGGCAAATCGTCGTATGTAAATAATATAATCATTAATATACAAATTTTAATTAATAAATTAATTAATCACTTTGCTACTTTTCAATATATGTAATTATAAGTTAAAGATTAATAAATTTCATTGTGTTTTTGATAATAATAATTTGTTGTTTCAAAGTTAATGGATTTATGTTAAAAAATAAATCGTTTTTGAGTTTTCAGTAGAAAATTTTTGAATATATAATTTACAAATCCAATCAAATTAATCCTAAAACCATTCAGTGCTCTAGTGTAATTAAGTCAGCAGGTGAGTTATTCACGGATCACTACAAATTTAACTCCAAAGGGAACGATCCCGAAAAAGAGTCTAGAATTGAGCTAGTGTACTACACAAAAGACAAAAAAGGTCTAACTAATTTAAAAATAAAAAACTTAAGAATAGGAAACAAAAAGTTTTCCTTTTCTTGCCCTCGCCAAACCTCTCAATTTGTTCTAACGGGGTAGTACAACGGAACAACGTCAAATAAGGCCTGAAAACACTCGGGTGTTATTTGATGAGGGAAAGTGTAAAGTTAACAACAAAAGGTTGTGTTTATTGAAAAAATTAAAAGGGTAGGGAGGTTTGCGCGTGGCAAGTGGCGCCCAACGCGTTGGCTCGTGTGACAAATAATATTTTAAAGTTTAAAATAGTTATTTCTCACTGAGACAACGAACGAACAGTTAAAAGTGATCTGAGGGTAGCTGACCTGGTAAATATAAGAGTAATTGTAAGAAGTGTAGCAATAAGAGTGATTAATTTAGAATATAAAAGATTAGGGAAATTTAACAAATTTTTTAAAATCATAAACAATGGCAACTCCAAGCGGACAGAAAAAAGAGGAGGAAGAGGAGATTAAAAAATTGTTAAAAGTAATGTTAGCCAAAGAGAAAGAGCGGGAGGATAGGGAGAAAGAACGTGAAGCTAGGGAGTTAGTAAAAGAGCAGGAAAGAAAAGCTGAAAAATTAGAACGCGAAGCTAGGGAAAAAGTAAAAGAGCAGGAAAGGGTAGCTGAAAAATTAGAACGCGAAGCTAGGGAGAAAGAACGCGAAGCTAGGGAGAAAGAACGCGAAGCTAGGGAATTAAAACATCGCGATGAAATTTTAGGAGCCGTAGGGGGAATAAGAGAAGAGGTACAGAAAGGGATGGAATTTATTCAGGGCAGAGTAGACCATTGCGAAGTAGAGATCGCAGACTTAAAAGAAGACATTGTGCAGATTAAAGAGTTAGGAAGAACAAATAGGGATAGCATAGAAGAGGTAAAAGCTAATGAAAAGAAATTAGAAACGACAGTTAAAGCATTAGAAAAAAGGGTTAGGAGTTCTAGCACGGCCCATGGTGTGGCAGGGGCAGAAAAGCGCGTAGTTTATATCCATGCTAGTAAAGAAGGGGAGCACAAAGTCCAAGAATTTTGGGGTACACCAAAGGAAAGTCCCATGAAATTTATAACGGATATGGAAGAGCTTTTTAATGAGATAGACCCTGTGTTAGAAGGCAAAGAAAAATTAAAAATAATCGAGAAATACTTGCGAGGTGCAGTAATAGATTGGTGGTCCATTGTAAAGAGGGATAGCACAAACTATGGGGAGTTTAGAGCAACATTTTTAGAGAATTTCTGGGGCTACCAGGCACAACAAATTTTGCGCAATCAAATAGAGAATGGGAGATATAATGATCGCGGTTCTATGACAAGAGTAGAATATTTTTGTAAAATGGTAACAAAGGCCCGGTATTTAGAACCTGCTATTCCGGAGAAATTTGTAATAAATAGATTGTTGAGGCATTTTGACCAAAGAATACGGGTAGCTAGCGTAGGAAAGCCAAGCGAAAGTTTTGAAGAGGCTATAGAACTTTTAAGAGCTTTTGAGGCATGGAGAGGGAAACTAGGCGAGACAATAGAGACGAATATCCGCGAAACCAAGGGAACCTAGACAGGCAACCAACGCGTAATACGGACTCTGGAAACCTTCCTAAACACCCATACCCCAGATCCTATGAGAATCAACCCAGCACAAGCCAAACCCAGTACCCTAAGAAACCTATTCCATCAAATCAAAATCCCAAACCTAGTCCAAAAAACTAATGAAGTTGGTCTCTGGGAATGAAGGATTGGAATCAAAGGTACAAAATAAGTATACGGAATCAGGGACCGCGAGAATAAATAATAAAAGGAGCCATTTACAATTTAAATTGCAGAATATTTCATTGAATATTAGGGAAGAGTTATTAGAAGAGCCAAATAACACCTATTTACCAAAAGATAAGATCAAATGTCCGGAGGTAGAGGTCAAAATTCATGAAAGTCCATTGTGTCTTGAACTGGACACGGGGGCAGAATATTCATGTATTCAAGCGGAGTATTTTGAGCAGTTAAAAGTAAAGGGTTATAGATTTTTAGAGCTACCAGTAATGAATGTAGAGGTAGTAGGGGCAATAGGAAATAGGAGAGTAAGGGTAGCCAAACAAACAATGATACCCATAAACTTTGCAGGCAAAACAATAGAAGGTATATTCTTAATAGTGCCAAAATTAACAACTAAAGCTATATTAGGATGTAATATACTAAATAGGCTAAAAGCTAAAATCAATTTAGAAGAAGAATTTTTAAAAGTCCTAATTAAAGGGGAAGAAATAAAAATCAATTTTAAAACAAAGGAGGAGGTTAAAAGTAAACAAAGTGTTAAACAAATAGAGGGAAATAGAAAAAATTTCATAGGAGTAAAGAAATTGAGATTGGACGAAGAAAACCGTTTTAATAACAACTTTAAACGAGATTTGATGAAATGTGGAATCATTCAACAAGTCGGTGATCCAAATCCGGGTATGCGAGAGAAAGGGGCATGTCTGTTGTCTATTAAAACCAAAATAGACGTAAAACAAAATTGTAGGAAAGGCGAACAAACCAAACGTAAAAATTCCAAAGGTTATGAGTTAGGAAATTTCAGTAAGGGAGAGATGAGTGTTAAAGGGTTAGAGCCGATGAAAAAGATACGGAATAACCAAGGTTTAAGTGAGGTGTTACTGAAGGGAGAAAATCAGGGCAACCAAAACTTAAAGGATCGTTCAGAAATACTGCGATCTAGGGAGCTGGAAACGTTGAAAGAGATACGTGAAAGCAAAGGGGGTTTAACACAAAAGGTCTGTAAATCAATAGAAATAAATAAAAGGAGAATTAAGCAAGTAATTAAAAAAGGGAGATTTGTGAGAAATAGCCAACGTGGAATTAATACTAAGGTGAGGAAACCTGTTCAAAAAACAAAGTACAGCAAGGTAAACAAGTTCGGAAACAAACCGAAGGCTAAAATGAAATACAATAAAGTAAACCAATTTGGAAACAAGCCAAGGGCTAAAATGAAAGGCAGGCAGGAAGTAAGGGTGAAAAAAGTAGGCTTAGAAACGGATCCGTTAGGGAATTGTTTGGAAAATAGCATTTTAAATGAAACACAACAAAATCAGTTATTGAACTTAATGCGTAAGTACGGGGAAGTGTTTAGTGAAATACCCGGAAGATCAAATAAATATGTACATACTTTACGAGTCAAAGAAGATGCCACCTATGTCAATAGAAATTATCCAATCCCTATCAATTACAGGAAACAAGTTCAACAGGAGCTAGACAGGATGCTTGAGTTAGACGTCATTGAAAGATCGAGAACGGCGTATATTAATCCAATGGTCGTGGTTGTCAAGCCTAATGGGAAAATAAGATTGTGTCTAGATGCGCGGAAGTTAAATCAAATTATAGAACCGGATTTCGAGAGCGCACCATCGATTCAAGAAATATTACAAAAGGGCAGAAATAAAAATTTCATTACTAAGTTTGATTTGACTACTAGCTTTTGGCAAGTTCCATTGGATGAAGAATCAAAAAAATATACAGGGTTTTTGTATAACAATAAAGTGTACAATTACAAAGTGAACCCTTTGGGGCTACAAAATTCTTTAGCTTCTTTAGTTAGGACAATGGATATGACATTAGGAAAGGAAGTCGACGATTTCACTTTAGGCTATGTGGACGACTTATTATGTATGTCAGAAACGTTCGAAGAACACCTGGAACATCTTGAAATTATATTTAAAAAGTTCAAAGAAGGAAATATCACCATAAATCCAACTAAAACATTTTGTTGTCAAGAAAGGGTTAAATTTCTGGGATATGTATTTTCAAAGCATGGAGTCAGTACTGATCCTGAGAAGTTGCAGGCAATACGGGACTTTCCAAGACCAACTAATAAGAAAAATTTACAATCATTCTTAGGATTTGTAAACTACTATTCTAGATTTAGTTTAAAATATGCAGAAGAAACAAAGCCTTTATTAAAATTGTTGAAAAAGAAAGATAGCCAGGGACATATACAAATAATCGGGTTCGTGAGTAGAACATTAAAACAAGCAGAGTGTTTCTATACCATATGTGAAAAAGAATTGTTAGCCATCATACATGGATTGAAAAAGTTTAGACCTCTAATTTTAGGCGCACCACTTACTATAGTGACAGACAACAAAGCACTTAAATTTCTTAAAACCTGTAACTTTGCGAACGCACGGCTAACACGTTGGATACTGGCTATCCAAGAATATAACCCAAATATAATACACTGCCCAGGAAAAGAAAATGTTCCCTGTGACATTATAAGTAGAATGTACGAAAGTGACGTAACCAAAAAGAAACATAATCCTATTCGGCTTAAAGTAAATCAGATTAAAATAAGAAAAACAGCACCATTTGAAGTAATAATGCAAAATTTCCGAGCAGAACAAAGGGCAGATAATGCATTAAGCAATATAATAAACAATATTGATCAATTTAATAAATATAGAATTCATGATAACACCTTGTATAAAGTAATTAGGAATAAATGGAGAATTGTAGTGCCAGATAACATAAGAAATACATTCATAGCAGAAATGCATAAAATTTATGGTCATATGGGCAGGAATAAGTTACAAAGCATAATCTGTCCAACTTTCAGTATAAAAAATGCAGGATCTGCAATTTTAAATGTAATTAAGAAATGTAAAATTTGTCAGTTAGCAAAACACACAAACAGATATTTGCAAGGAATAACTAAGCCAATTGTAGTGCAAGATATAGGACAACTTATAGCCATAGACTATTTGGGACCGTTACCTAAAGGACAAGGTAATGTGCAACATATACTCGTAATAATCGATGCGTTCTCTAAATTTGTTAAAATGTATGCTGTGAGAAATCCAACAACCAAAAACACCATTGACAAGCTGCAGGAATATTTCCAAAGGGAAGGCCAACCGAGGAAAATATTGACCGATTATGCACGTGGATTTACATCAAACAGATATCGAGAATGGATGGGTGAAAGGGGTATTGAGCATGTACTTATTCCAGTGAGGCATCCGCAAGTTAACTTAGCAGAAAGGGTTAACAAAGAAATAGGAAGAATGTTGCGAACCTATTGCTACAATACACAACCAACATGGCGACGTTATATGACCTATATGGAGGACTTAATAAATAACACACCTAACGAAACTACGGGTTATACGCCGCACCAGATCCAACACAATGTAGAACCACAATATGTATGGCAAGAATACTTTCCTGAGGACATGGCACTACGAGAAGTGGAAACATGGGATGAAAAGAAAGGAAGGTGTCTACAAAGAATTGTGAGAAAAGGAAATCGGCGAGCAGAGAAGAAAAACCAGAACATCAGGGAGACCAGATTTCGCGTAGGAGATAAGGTGCTAATTATTAAAGGTAATCGAGCTAGTGCTGACAAACAAGAAACAGAAAAACTCATGCTAATTTATGGTGGACCGTATGAGGTTAGGAATATTATAGGCAGAAAATCCTATGAAGTGTATGACACAGAAACCAGACGTTCTAAAGGTGTCTACGACATAAAAGATTTAAAGCCATATATAGATCAATAAAATAATTAAAAAATTAGTGTAAATAAACATGTAAATAACACAATTTATAGGCAAGCGACAATCGAAGTGCAGAAGGGAAACCAGTCTTCGAAAACTAGGCCAGCAGCAAGGAAGTGGAAGTAAACAAAAAACATCCGTCAAACCAAAATAAAAACATCCTGCAAAACACAACAAGTCACCGACCCACAGAAGTGAAGCGATGAGAAATAGGAAAGAAAGGAAAGCCAGAAATAGTATTAAGACATGTGTTTCAGATAGCAAGGCCAAATACAACCAGATATTGTGACTATATAAAATTGTGTTATAAATGTGTATTTAGGACAAAGTGGACTAAGGTGGACATAAGGTGTACAAAAGGTTTGTGTGAGACATGTTCTTTTAATAAACGTAAACCTGGTAATGTTATTCAAATTGTATATAGATACAAATTAATTGACAAAGTAACATTATAAACCAGTGGACGAATACGTTAACCAATTTTTATTCCATTACCTCAGAAATTCCTGTTTTATAAAGGGTTTTATTTTATGTATCACAAGACAAATGTGTCCCTTACAAGTTTCTGAAGTGGGGGTGGTAGGAGGGAGACGGGGGTTTTGGGATTTTGTAAATAGGTTTAATAAAGTCCTTCCTAACGGTGAATACCTTTTTCCGAGATCAATTAATTGTATCTCTTTTTAAATAATAGAAATTGTAAGTTTACAAAAATACAAAACGTATATAAACAGGAATTATTTACTATTTCACAAACAATGAAAACCATAACATGATTTATAATTCTATTAGTTTAACAATGTAAAAGTAATCTTTATGCAATTTAGTTTGCCAAGAGTAACCGGAATGATGACATTTTAATAAATAATTATTTCGCACCATAAAAGTCTAAACCAAATCTATATCTATACTAATATTATAAAGAGGTAAAATTTGTTTGTTTGTTTGTTTGTTTGTATGTAGGGGCTAATGTCTGCAACTACTGAACCGATTGAAAAAGTAGTTTTACAAATAAAAAGCTACACTATCCCTGAGTAATATAGGCTATAATTTATTTTGATAAAAACATTTTTATTTCAATATTTGTAAATTTAGTCAGACAAAATCTTAGGTTAGGCCTAGACTGATGAATCATCACATGTATTTACATTTATTACAATAGCAACCAATTGAATAAAATAACAGGTACAACAGTTATTTGCTCCAATATTTCCATTAACAGCTGATTTCAAACTTTCAATCAATTATTTAATTTCTAACTTTTAGGTTAGATTTTTCTGAGACTTGCTGGTTCTTTTAACCTTTATTATGACTGCAGTTATAAAATATACACAATAATTTGATTTGAACATTTAACATTATTTACCTTCTTTGCTTGATAATATTTCGTTAATAATATTATAAAGAGGCAAAATTAGTTTGTATGTAGGGGGTAATTTCTGGAAGTACTGAAGCGATTGAAAAAATAGTTTTACTGTCCTTGAGTAACATGGCTGGAATTAAATTTGATTTATTAATTAAATCAAATTTTATTAATTCAATTATTGTCAAAACAACCCCTAAAATAGTAAATATTAGTTATGATACTTTACTTAAAGCTAGAGAGCTGAAATTTTGTACATTTATTTCTTACAAGGTACATAGCAAAATTAAAATGATTTGCATTTTGTCGTTTGCTGCTAAAGGGTGAAAATGTGATAACCCCTAAAACAATAAAAATTAAATTATTATATTTTCCTTAAAGTTATTAAACTGAAATTTTATTACTTACAACATGCATAAAAAAAATATCAAAGATTGGCATTTTGTCTCGTGCTGCTAAGGGGCGAAAATGTTGTAATAATGTTGATTGTTATTCTTTCCTTAAAGCTAGAGAATAAACCGTTATAAATTAAATAATTTAAAAATAAGAGACCACTATGTTACATCCTAATTAAAATAAATAAGTGATATTATAATTTAATAGTAAGGCATATTTATATAAAATACCCTGTTTGAATTTGATCACTGCAGGCGAGCGAAGCAAGCAGGGGCGGATCCCTCAAGTCATTTTTAATAAGTATAACTATCCTACATTCTTACAGAGATCCTCATTAAATCTTAGTTTTTATTATTTAGGATTATACAAAATCAACCCCATAACTTTGAATTAAACTGAACATATTTTGTTATTAATATTTAAATAAAATTAAAACCATAATATGAAAATTGATTACTAAAGACT
>JAGFPH010026492.1:351-10402 GCA_018207615.1 Philaenus spumarius
TACGTGCACGGCGTGCAGTACTGTAATGTACTTATTTATTTACAGTACATTTCCGCTTTCGGATAATCGACACTATACTGAATTAACATATTAATTTGATTAAGTTTAGTTAGTTGAGGATATGTGGAAACTTAACCTTAGTAGGCTAGTCTTTTCAGCAATGACATCGAAGTGTGGCAATATTTTATAATAGACATTGAAAGTGATGGACTTTTGTCTGTAATTTAACTTAGCTGAATACTTGTATATAATTATCTGTACATAACATACTTAATCATTTCAGTATTCAAATTAAATCTTATACTTTACTCTTAAATTATTGTTAAATTCCTTGAATAATAAATAGAACCGATTTGACTCTAAAACCGGGAACCAAAAAAAAAAAATTATAACAATCATAAATCACGGGTAACGTAAGTCCCAACAAGTTTTACCCGACTTCAAACAAATAAAATTATTACTTTAAAGTTTAAATACTTTTGTTATCGATTATAAATTGTGTTATTTTTCTTCACAATAGACACCCTAATTCTATAGACACGATAACAAACGAATCCATAAGTGTTTGACCTTGAGCCTACTCTAGACTTCTTGTGTACAAATAACAGCCTACGCATGAATAAAAATAAAACGAGAAGCGTTTACTTATGAAAGGAAATAATTGCCTAAAACATTTTACTGGGGAAAATGTCCACTTACATAAAATTAATAATGTTTTACATTTTCCCTACTGATATTTATTGTAAAATGCTGAATTGAGTTAAAATACAGAGAATGCGATTGCAAATACCGGAGATTACATTCACGTACTCTATACGAGAACGGGCAGTTCTGACAACTGAGTATCTCGTGGTATCGGTAATCGGTATCGAGTTTCGGCTATCGATTCTCGATACCGATACCAAAGCTAAAGTATCGGTGGTATCGAGAATCGGTATCGAGAATCGACCCATCCCTAATTAAAAGTGATCTGATACTGTGTATTTTCACTAATTATTGTGTTATAAATTACTAATTCATAATATAACTATAAAAATCAGTCAGTGGAATGTCAGACTATATATTCAATCTACAGTTTTATTCATTATTTTAAGGTCAACATTACCTACAGCCATGTTTTATAGCTCGTAACATTATACATAAACACTAAAGTAGGCCTACGCTAATATAGTTTACAACTAATTTACATAAATAACAAAGTATACAAACATAACATCTGCAAAAGCATAACGTTTCACATAACTAAACCCTATCTCTTTACTTGGAAATACAAGCGGACCAATTAAAAAGTACTTTCCGAGAAACGGAAACAAACACTGAACTGAAAAACGTCAAGTGACCAAAACTAAAGCAATTTAATGTACACATACTGCTTTCCTCCAACTGATTCCCTGACCAGAAATTTAAATTTCATGTAAAGTTTGAAACTACATCTTCTAAACAACAAAAAAAGTTCTATTATATCATTTTATAATAAAAGAACACTAGCCAGAGAAGAGTGAATTGGGAAAAGTAAGCTTGTTTTGCATGTTCGGTACGCAGTAAAGTTATAATATCTCTGGATTGCGTTGTGTCGGAATGTTGAAATTGGCTCATTGAATACTATCTATTCAGCGTATGATAATATAGAGGTAATTTGTAAAAAGATCTAAAATAATCATGGTTAAAAATTAACTGTTGATGAATTATCTGTAAAAATGTATTTAAATGAAATGTTCTGGCGTACGAGTGCATGTACACAAGTATCGTAAAAGTCTAAGGGGGAGTTAAGCAAAAGAAAGAATAAAACGACCAATGCACAACGTAAAAGAACTGACCGATGAAGCCTTAAAGACATTGCGTCAACAACACTTATAGTATTCTACATTGTAAACGTTTGTAGCCATGGTTACAGTCGTGCAAACCATAGCCAGTGACTCTTTTTATTTCATAAAATATGACAAATTCGACTTCTGTAAAAAATACTTGTGTTGTATTTCAAACTTCGTATATCCTATTACTCAATGACTGACTGACTAGAATTCATTGAGTAAAGACGTGCTTGTTGTTGCTCCGTGAAATTCGAGTGTTTAAGTGGTTTATAGTGCTGCGGGAGAGTCTAGTTTTGGTGTGGACGTGGGACGAGTGTGAAGGTACAGTTTTCTTTTTAGTTTTTCATTTTTGGTTGTTAAGAACAGGAGTTATTAAGTTTTTTCGTTATTTTAGTTTTGTTGTAGCAGGCAGTTGCTGTGTGCAAGGTTAATTTCTTATCTGACATTGTTTGCTTTGTATGACATTGTTTGCTTTATATTATAAAGGTACAAGGTCCAAGAGCACTTTATAGTGAGCTGACAGGAGGAGTATATTGAAGTTTTGATTTTTAGTTTCGTTTATTAGTTTTTATTATTTTATTATATTTTTGGAATTTAGTTTTTGTGTATTGGAGTGATAGAGGGATAGGGAGAGTGAGTTTGGGGCCCATAGGGCGAGGATTCTTAAGTTTTTAAGAAATTTTTGTATCAGGAGCATATAAGTTGTAGGAGGTATTAAAGTTGAAAACTTGAGTTACACCGCTGATATTGTGATCATCGCTTTGGAAATTTTTGAGACTGATCCGGATACCTGGAAAAAGTTTTTAGCGGGATTTGAGGCGGATTTTGATTTGTTGAGGTGGTGGATTTGATCATAGGATTTAGGATTTCTGATACCTCTTTTGGTAGATGGATTCCTAATACTGACAGTTGCGATTTAAGAGATTTAGTGGAGTTATAGTAAGGAACAGGCATAATAATGAGTGGAAAAGAGAAGACGCTGGAGTCGTTGGGAGCTGGGTCCATGAGAACACCGGAGGGGACGAGTCATAGGCAGAAGAGGAGGAGGTCTGCGTCTACCCCGTCGCCGGAGAAGATGGAGAGGTTGCTGTCGGAGAGAATGGGATCGTTCGAGATGCGCATGGAGAAGAATTTGGAGGAAATGATGGCATATGTGAAGACGAACTTTAGCTGGGATAAGCATGGGGGTTATTTTATGAAGAGGTGCGATGAGGTGAGGAAGGTGGGGAAGGAGATGCAGGGGGAGGTGGTTTTGATGTCGAAGGTGTTGGAGAAGGTTGGGGAGCTCAAGAGGGCGGCGTTGAGTGCTGGGGATCTGGAAGAGAAGTTGGGGGAAATGGGAGAAATTATGGGGGATAGGGTAAGGGAAGAAAATGAGGGGTTATATGGGAAGATTTTGGATGAGGTTAAGAGGATGGAAAAGATTAGGGAGGACATGGATGAGAGGAGGAGTGGGGACATGAAATTGATAGAGGACATGGTTAAGAGGGAGATGGGGGTGTTAGAGAGGAAGGTAAGGGAGGAGTCAGTGGGGGGGAAGTTAGAGGAGCAATGCAAAAAGACATTGGAGCTGCAGAGGGGGATTACTGAGAGTTGGGGGAGCGTGAAAACTCACATTAGGGCAGTGGAGGAGAAGTTGGGAAAGGGGATGAACTGGGGGGAATGTAGTTCAGTGTTGAAGGAGGTGAAGGAGGCAGTAGAGAGGGGGAATAAGGAGATTGGGGAAGGGTTGAAGGGGATTAGTGTGGGGGGGATTAATGTGGGGGAAGTCAAAGAGGCAATAAGTGAGGGGATGAAAGGGTTACAAGAGGGGGGATCTGGGGGCAGTGAAGAGGGTTTTACAGGGGGAATTGAAGGAGATGGAAAATTTAATTCAGGTGAATTTAAGGCAAGGGGATGAGAGGATGGAGACAGAGGGGGAAGAGGGTAGGAGTAGCTGGTCTGAAGTAACTAAAAGGGGGAAGAGGGGGCCTATGGTAGTGGTAGAGGTGGAGAAGGGATTAAAAGTAGATGAGGCCAGAAAGGCGTTAGAAGAGTGCCTCAATGAAAAGAAGGGGGACATAAGGGTGAGAGGGATAGGGAGACAGGGGAAAAATTTTGTAGTTGAGGTTCATGGGGAGGAAGACTTGGGGAAGCTAAGGGGGGTGGAGGGGTTTAAGGATAAGGGACTGAAGGTGGATGGGGAGCTTAGATGGGGTGATCCACGGGTTGTGATTTATGATGTTTCATCAAAGTTTACTAAGGAGGAGCTCCTAGAGCAGATAGTGTTGCGTAATGGGTGGGTTTCTCAGGGGATATCGGGAGAGGAATTGAAAGGGGAGTTTTTGCCACTATTCAGGATGGGGGGGAGGGAGAGTGAAAGGGGTAATTGGGTCATTAGGGTAACGGGAAGGGTTTTTAAAAGATTGATGAACGAGGGTAGGGTGTATATAGGGTTGAGCAGTTGTAGGGTGCAGGAGTACGATGGAGTGGTTAGGTGTTTTAGGTGCCAGCAGTTTGGGCATGTGTCAAGGGTCTGTGGGGCACCGGTCACTTGTGGGAAGTGTGGAGAGGAAGGTCACCATGTGAGCGTATGTAAAAAGCAGATGACCGAGCAGAAGTGTGCGAATTGCATGAGAAGAAATTTTGAATGCAGTTATATTGATGTAACTTTGGAGCTGAGGAAGGATGGATGTCGCGTGAAGGAGTGGAAGGTTAAATGAGCAATTCTTGGATCTTTGTATCTGACGCGGATCTCGAAAACGGCTCTAACGAATTCAAAGAAATTTTGTATATAGGTGTAGTTTTCATTATTAAGTACACCTATATAGTTTTATTTCGTGTAAAAACGCAATTTTTTTAGAAAATCTAATTTAAAAGTTGAAAAATTTTAACATAGGACTTATGGGTTGCCATGTTGGTTACAAAATAACAACTAAATAAATAGTTAAATAAAGCGATAAATACAGCTGTTTATAAACAAACCAATTTATACCAAAATCAGCTGTTCATTGGATAGTTTTAATTACTGTTAAAAAAAAACAAGCTAATTTATACTGTTTTAACACGTTGGAATTAGAATAAATTGGGCCTGATTTAACAATTTATTTTGTAAAAAAAAAGGTAAACTTGTCAAAGATGGATAAATTCTAATAGTCAATTTTGTAATATAGGCCTAGCTCATTTCTGAAACATAGTATTGAGGTTATGTTAATCCTGCAATAATTTTTACTATATTTAAACCTGGTTTTCTTAATTTTACAAGCCTATGTACAAACGAGCCAAAGATTAACGAGAATCTTTAGCGAATTTTACAACTGCGATTCCATCTGAGGCTGGGGTTGGGACGCGAAGCGTCCAGGGGCAGAGCCCCTAGTTACTAAACAATGTGCAACTCTATTATATTAAAAGAAAGACTAATACACTTGGTTGCGAATTAAACGGAATTTGTTTGTTGGTTGACAAAAATTATAAATATACATACATACAAGCTAGATGCCTTAAGAAAAACTGAAGTTATAAAATAAAGTATGAAACAACACTATACATTACGATGTAGAGATATGCATTGTAGCTAAAAATGCATTAACAGTTTATGGAACTGAAGAAATGACCCAGTATTTTAGTAGATTTGTTTTCTCCCCTCCCCACTACTAGGCAAGCTTGTTGGCTCGGTTTTCTGTCTGACTGATGTAATGCCGTGAACCTCTATTATAGTAAATGTTCTTAGAAAAGGACCGCCATGGTTGTTGAATGCAGATAAACATACTGTGACTAAAGACTATAAGTTAGAACTTCAGGCTATTTTTTTTAATGCATGCATTTCAGTTAAATAAATAATTGATGTTACTAACTTTTATATGTTTACAAAAGTATAATTAAGTAATATGTGTTATTTACTTCAATATATATACTAGTTAACCGTTTCGTTAGTTTTGTTACACTTTCTCTATATACAATTGTTCTGTCTGTCTTTTAAGAGTGGCGGTCCTCTTCTAATAAAGACCCGTTCTTCCAAATGAACGAGTACCAATTGAACCAGATATTAAAAAAGATCCGAACTTAGTGTGTGACTTAGAATTGTAAAGAAATGTTCCACAATAAGATATATTAGGGGGATTCATGGATTCTGTGCTAAATGCTTAATGCGTTATCATGCTAAACTGCTATTTGAATACTGAGTGAAGGACCCCTTGTGCTAAAGTATTGTTTGCTAAAGTAAGATTGAAGATGAAAACCTCAAAAATACGTTTCCCAAGAGTTTTACGCCATTAACACTGGCTTAGCAGATCCCAGACCGTGCTAAACTCAGGTGTGCTGTAGATTCTAAATAGCACACTTCTGACAAACGAGTTTCTTGATTTGAATACACTTAGCACATTTAACATACTTAGCAAAGGTTGCATGAATCCCCCTATAATCGCACCAATGTTAAATGATCCAGTTGAAGCTGCAGATTAAATCGAAATTCCATCCGGCAATTAAAAATAAATTAGCATCAGGCAAAAGAATATTTTTGTGGACTTCCGCGACCTTTTATCCAATTCATGACTTCTCCAGCACTGGTAGATACTCTAATGGCAATATATTGGTGCACAAGCAGTAAGAATTAGAAATTGTATTTGGTTAGAACAAATTAAATAATTTAATAACATGGTTTTTAACTCACAAAACCTATAAACAGATAGGCCTATTATTACTAGGAAAAATTGTAGTTTCCTAGGAAAGCAAGTAAGACAGTAGTTTTGTATCAGTTCATTTTTGTTTCTGATCCTAGCAAAGCTTACACTATGAAAGTAATTTTTTGAGTTTACCTATACCGTTTCCTTATTGCTAACACAAAAATCAAGCCAGCGGTTATATGGAGAGTGGTGCAAGGTGACTACCTTTTGAACCTGCAAAATTTCAGTAAGTTTTTAGAAAACTAAAAAATACTATTAAATGAATAAACACAAATTACACTAGGCAGGTGATCTTTTAGAACTATTCTTCTTCTTTTTTATGCTCTATTATTCATCCTGATATACTTAAGATAACTTCATAATTTAAGATTCATTTAGTTTGGTATCCAAGTCACGGTTGTTTAATTAACAATAACTTACCTTATATGGGCTCCACCACGTAACTTCTTTCTTGTTTTTGTTTGCACTATTGCGTTTCAGAGCCTATGCTCCATCCTCAGAGTTTATCCTTCAGTCGAGTTTAAGATTGAAATAAACAATACTGCAAAGTTATAGACATGAGACGTTAGTTGAAACGATGCGCACCGTGTGTGTCGTGATGTGTTTTATGTATTTGTGTAAATGTTATATGTTAGTCTCTGATTAAGAATTGTAATGTATTGACGAACTCGATTGAGGGATAAACTCTGAGGATAGTCTCTGAAACGTGTTAGTGAAACCAAGAAAGAAGTCACATGGCAGAGCCAATATAAGGTAACTTATTGTTAAATGAATGAGTTCACAAGGAGGCACTACATTGCACAGTTCGTGTGAACATATTTAAATATTCGTGTGACTTAATTATATATATATATATATATATATATAACATTAACTACGAAATGTGTCGAAATAAACAGTACTAAAATTAAAGCAGCTTCGGTTGGTTTTAAGAACAGCTGATTTCATCGTTGTTGATGCCAGGCCACACTGCTTATTGTTACTTCTTGTTTGAGTTTAGTTAACGCTGTGATAGTTTTACCACTAGAGAGAAAGTTTTTACCGTGGAGCATTATTTTCGCTCGTACAAAACAGATTGTTCCGGTGGACCTAGTTTGATGTACTGTGTAGAGTTTCAAGAACGATTTAACAGACGCCAAGTAATGCCGTAATGGTAAGTTCCTGACAAGTTTCACCGTAGGAGTAGTATTTTAACTCGGCATAAATTGTGTATAGGCTGTCCAAAAAAGGTCACTATAAAAGAAAACTATGGTAGACTTCTTCAACAAATCCTGCAGTCTCCGAAAAAAAGCCTTCACCAGACATCTTTGAGAATAATGTTTAAAAACCTTGGTAGATTCCCGTATAGAATACATAATGGTCAAATAAATGTAGAGGACAAAGAAAAGAGGGTAATTGTTTACTATTACTTTGTCAGAAGCAAATCCTTTCTAATTGAGATATGTTTTGTATTTATGTATTCTAACGATGAATTAACATGAATAAATATATAAAATATCTCAATACGGGAAAATTTACTTGAAACATAATGGAACTAGAAACTAGGGATGGGTAGATTCTCGATACCGATTCTCGATACCACCGATACTTTAGCTTTGGTATCGGTATCGAGAATCGATAGCCGAAACTCGATACCGATTACCGATACCAAGAGATACTCAGTTGTCAGAACTGCCCGTTCTCGTATAGACTCCGTGAATGTAATCTCCGGTATTTGCAATCGCATTCTCTGTATTTTAACTCAATTCAGCATTTAACAATAAATATCAGTAGGGAAAATGTAAAACAGTATTAATTTTATGTAAGTGGACATTTTACCCAGTAAAATGTTTTAGGCAATTGTTTCCTTTCATAAGTAAACGCTTCTTGTTTTATTTTTATTCATGCGTAGGCTGTTATTTGTACACAAGAAGTCTAGAGTAGGCTCAAGGTCAAACACTTATGGATTCGTTTGTTATCGTGTCTATAGAATTGCAACGCATACTGGGTCCTTTATTTAATTCACCCCGCCCCGTAATACGCATTCGCTAGTCGCCGGGTTAGGTTAGAGGCCTTGTTAACTACCGACAGCCTAATTTCAATGTGAGCTTATGCACTTGTAACAACCACAAACATGGGTAGCCAGCTTTGACTTACACTTAAATTGCTGAACAATAATTATTTAACAGTAAAGCACTAGACACAAATTCACAATTAACTAACTAGATCATTGTCAGCCCAAATAGGCTATTACTCCCTAAAATAGGTTTATCAGACGCCGCGACTATTACATGTCTAATCGGCCCCCGCGATACGGTAGCCACTCGCTAATTTACTTAGCCGGCCATCTCACAATTACACAAGGAATTATTAATTAACACTTAAACATTGGTCTCTCTAAATTGGTCGGTAATGGCTGCAGGTCGGTGGAGAGAATGGTGTTCCACCGCAATAGACGCTAACGGATTCTCACTGCAATGCCCACCTGATCGTTGGTCATAGATAAGATAGGCCTAGATAACTTGTGACAGGCTCTGGTTCTCTCATAAAATCCTAATCCGGAACCTGAGCGCGTCACAGAATTAGGGTGTCTATTGTGAAGAAAAATAACACATTTTATAGATCGGTAACAAAAGTATT
The DNA here is from genome assembly GCA_018207615.1 of Philaenus spumarius. Taxonomy (NCBI): domain Eukaryota; kingdom Metazoa; phylum Arthropoda; class Insecta; order Hemiptera; family Aphrophoridae; genus Philaenus; species Philaenus spumarius. Next base: position 9,443 of record JAGFPH010026492.1, read on the forward strand.
TAAACTTTAAAGTAATAATTTTATTTGTTTGAAGTCGGGTAAAACTTGTTGGGACTTACGTTACCCGTGATTTATGATTTTTATGGAAGTCCGGACGGATTCCTTTGTTTTACTTTTTATTTAGAGATGGGTCGGTTCCATTTTTTTTTTGGTTCCCGGTTCTAGAGTCAAATCGGTTCTATTTATTATTCAAGGAATTTAACAAGAATTTAAGCGTAAAGTATAAGATTTAATTTGAATACTGAAATGATTAAGTATGTTGTGTACAGATAATTAAATACAAGTATTCAGTTAAGTTAAATTACAGACAAAAGTCCATCACTTTCAACGTCTATTATAAAATATTGCCTCACTTCGATGTCATTGCTGAAAAGACTAGCCTACTCCGGTTAAGTTTCCACATATCCTCAACTAACTAAACTTAATCAAATTAATATGTTAATTCAGTATAGTGTCGATTATCCGAAAGCGGAAATGTACTGTACATAAATAAGTACATTACAGTACTGCACGTAATTCCGAATTTAAAGGTGTTTACTCGTTTACTCGCATAATCAGCCGAGTTGTAGACTTCAGGGAGTTTGGGCGCTCAACGGAACAGCGGCGGCTGTTGAGTCAGCCGAGCGCTTCGCCGCCTTTTGTAAGTGAGTACGCCTGGCCTGCACAATTTAATTACCCGAACAAATCGACGAAATATTTTAATTTAATAAAAAAATGAATAAAACAATGCACTAAAACTGAATATTGTAAGTATTTACACACAGCGTTATTAACTTGATATTACAGTACTTTGTTCTAACAAGTTGTTCAGACTTCGGCGGGACTAAACGGATGCCGTCAAATCCAATTTTCGATGATTGAAGTTCCGATTATTTCTGAACTTATCCGAATTGAACGTTCAGAAACAAAACATATGATATTCCGAGTAACGCAATCCTAGTCAGTCGTAAAAAATATTAT
>JAGFPH010026493.1:0-10402 GCA_018207615.1 Philaenus spumarius
AATACTGTGACTAAACAGTTTAGGTAAGTCCTCTAGTTTTTTTTTTTTTCTAATTATATAAAGTGATAATACGACGAAATATTATAATTATACAAATATTATAATCATACTGATATCGGAAAAATACTGTGACTAAACAGTTTAGGTAAGTCCTCTAGTTTTTTTTTATTCTAATTATATAAAGTGATAATACGACGAAATATTATTTCTCAAATGAGGCAACCTTTACTATCTAGTTACCTTGATTTATACACACCTTAATTAGTACAATAACCTATTGTTCGATTTGGCAACGTTGATTAATTTCCATTTTAAATACGCAGTTAAACGGTACTTCCTATTGTTTGATGCATTTGTTTACATAATTATGTTTGTTACATTATTTTCACATTTTCTTGCTTCGTGGATACTTTTGGGGTTCATATTGTTTAGTTTATTTAATTCTTACATGTTTGGTGTATGTGAAGTGATTTATTTTGTTATAATTACGTCAAATATCGCGGAAAAGTCGAAACTTAACCTATACAATTTCAAGTTTTATTTCTTTCATAACTCCTACAAATATTATTTGCCGGGCAAATTTTTGTTGTTTCTACTATCAGTTAGGTGTGTTCTTTCATGTTATATCAAATTCCCTTAGAAATCGATTGACAAGTTAAAGTAAATTTTTACCAGGAAATCTTTGGAAAAGTTGCTGAATCCCCTCGATGTAAAAGTCTAAACATCAGAGTTTAAAATTGTGAATTTGTTGAGAGCTTAAGTTTTGACTTGTACTAATTATGAAAGGAATTTTGGCACCAAAGTACATCATTACATTAGCACCATCTGCTGCTAATCCTATCATGTTTACCTTATAAGGGATGCCGAGGTTATCAAAAAATGTAACGATTTCTCCATATAAAGTATCACTAGTAACATCTGTCAAAGGAATAAGCCCAAGGAATTCATCATTTAATTTATTATTGTTTAACACACGGACTACCATACATAAAAATGTTTGATGCAACCTTTGTCTGTAGACTCGTCTACAATAAGAGAAAATTTGTTTATTTTCAATGATTTAGAGAGCTGATTTAAACTTTTTTTACCAGTCACGTTATTTATAATAGCAGTCAATTTCGTTCCCCCACAATCAATGTTTTTGGCAATAACAGAATCTGGACATACAGCTATCAATAAATTAGGTAAGTGCTCGATTACTCTTATTGGTAAATCATGTTCACAAACAAGCTGGCAAGACGTATTTCACTTTCTTTTACAGAATTAACCAATTTTGTTTTACTGTCTGAAGACATATCTGTTAATTTACGCTGATTCGCAAAAGTGTTACAATTTTGTACATGTTTTTTGACAGTAGTATGTTTTTTTAAATCACTTTTCCCAAATGTTTGTCACAGGCAAAACAATACACAAAGAAAGCACCTCTATCACTTTTTCTTAACCACCCATGAAAAAGAGGATCTATTTCCCACTCACTATTGTACTTTGTACAGTATTTCGCATTTTTAATATTTACCACTTTTACCCCGGTGTCTGAATCACTACTTGTATCCATTCCATCCATTATAACAAATTTTAGGTTAATCACTTATACTATCTTTTGGCTACAAAAAAGCGGGAACAATATGACTAAGACATAAGGAGAGTCTAGGTTTCCGAAGAACATTATTGATGAATTACTTAGCAAGCAAATCGCATAGCAAACAATGCTAAAACAAAAACTAAATTGTTTGATGGGATAGGTCATTGTGAAAATTGAACACAACTGTTTTCTGTAAAGTGCAATTATCAAGTTGCTTAGCAATAATTTTTTCAAGCATGAGGAAAAAATAGGAAGATATCTAAAAAAATTCGTTTTCCCGACAACTGTCGAAAAATCTGAAGATCTTCTGACAAATCGGAAGACTTGGCAACACTGGGCCAGCAATCGTTTTGAGTTTTGACACATCTGCCAAAGAAAATGCCATTGCACAGCTGATAGCCCTAAGGCGAAGGCCTGTATTAATTAATTACACTATCAAAGTTCTTTGTCAAAGATCTTTGATCACATATTTGATCAAATAAATGTTCTCTCTTGGAGAACCTTTGACAAATAAATTTGAAGTGTGCCAACTTTGATAAAAGATTGCATATTACACTATAAAATATTTCAAATTTGACAAAGAACTTTGATAGTGTAATGCAGGCCTTACTCTTTAATTAATTAATTGAAACGTAAACCTCTATAGGCCACCAAGTCCAAAATATTTTGCGGGCGGTGAATAGGATTTTACCGTCAAGCATTTTCCCGTCACGCACTACTATATTATATAGTACACAAGTGTATATAGCAGAGTATAATATATAGTTTATTTAATACTTGGTAATACCTCGGAAATGGACATTGTGCTTCCTCATTTCGTAAATTGTGTTAAAATAGTTTACTTGGTAGCACCTCTGAAGTGGACATTGTGCTTCCTCATTTTGTAAATGGTTTTAAAATAGTTTACTTGCTAATACCTCTGAAATGGACATTGTGCTTCCTCATTTTGTTAGTTGTGTTAAAATAGTTTACTTGGTAATGTTACAATAACCAAATTTTGTGTATGGTACTTTGCAAATTTCTTTTATGCAGGATTTTTTAAGCAACCAAAATAATTTCCATAATATCTATTAACTCCTATAAAAGCGAGTACGTAAGTGCGTACGCACGTGCAGTAAAATTAATTTAATATAAAGCTAATTTCACCCATCATCTGTAAAATTAGTGTATATTATTATAGTTTGAGGTTATGTTTACAACTTCAATCATTGTAATGTCTTGTGAAGTTGATTTTTTTACTTTCTCACTATACTATAGTATAGAGAAAGTATAGTGATCGCAAAAAAAATCGATGTTGAGATTTTTGTGGAAATACCGGTTTTGGGACCCCCTGAGTCCAAAAAAGTGGTTTTTACAAAATGTCTGTCTGTATGTCTGTATGTATACAAAGCTATTGCTGTTCGTTAGTCTCGCTAAAACTCGAGAACGGCTGGACCGATTTGGCTCACTAAAACTCGAGAACGGCTGGACCAATTTGGCTAATTTTGGTCTTGAATATTTGTGGAAGTCCAGAGAAGGTTTAAAAGGTGAATAAATATTTATCATTTTTGATTGCAGGTGCTGAAACCAACAAAAAAGTTAGTACTATAAATACCATACAAAGAGTGCATCCTTCTATCAAAAGTTTAAGTCTTTTATTTATCGATTAAGGCAGTACGAAGTATGCCGGGTCAGCTAGTATGTAATATATTTGAATTGTCTTATAACATATAAATATAATATATATTTATCTGACACTTCCTCTCAATTTAAATCATATTACAAAAAAAAATCTTCCTTTTAAATCATTTTTTGAGTCTATCTGACTTAATGGTAAATACCCAACAAGTGTCTATGGCTTTAACATTCTTTCGTAAAACTGCAGGCTTCCAAGTATCGTGTTCATGTAGCGCTTTAATCTCTTTCTTTATAGCCTCTTTCCATTCACTGCCAGAAATTACAGCTTCTTCATATGTTGAAGGTAATCCAGTGATTAAACAATAAGCTAAATGTACTTCCTCTTCAGAGCTATTGTCTTCAAAAGCACCGTCCTTGTATACGACATAATCCCCCCAATTTCTTGGGAACAGACTTGGTTCTGTTACTCCTGCGAAGAGGTGCTTCTGACATTTCTTCCTCAATTTGACCATTTTCAATTACTTTATTGTAATTGACATTTTCTTCACTGTTTAGAGGAATTTGAGGAATACTAGCTGTGGAAGTTTCACTCTGATAAACATATAGTCCTTTTCATCAAAAGTGACGTCTCTTGGAATGATTATTTCTTGAGTCTTGGGTTTCCAGAGTCTGTAGCCATTCTTTGCATAACTAACCATTATACATTCGAAAGCTCTTTTTTCTAATTTATCTGCTGGTACTGGCAACGTATAAGCCCAAGGATTTGAGCCAAAAACTTTTAGTTTCTCATAGTTAACTTTGCCCAGGCAGATTTCAGCAGGTATACTGAATTTTTCTTAAATGCAAATGTTAATGAACGATTTAGCTGATAAACTGCACAACACAATGCTTCGCCCCAAAGATATTTCAGTAAATTAGTCTCAGCAAATAGAGTTCTTACTTTACTCATTAAAGTAAAATTTATTCTCTCACTAACACCATTTTGCTGCTTTGTATGGGGCAGTGTATATTCATTCACAATTCCTTTTTGTTTACAAAAATTCTTAAAAGCATTTGAGGAGTATTCCCCTCCGCAGTCTGATCTTATTCTGACTGAATAATAACCTCTAGCCTTTAATTGCTGAATATAATTAATAATATTAGCTTCTGCTTCTCTCTTATGTTTCAACAAGAATACTTGATAGAAGTGAGAGCAATCATCAATAATTGTCTGGTAATAACGTTCACCATTCATTGTGTGAATCTTCAAAGGACCAGCAATATCACTGTGTATTAGTTCACCAATAACCTTTGATCTCGGCATGGAAACATCATTGAAAGGCTTTCTTTTTGCCTTACCCTCATTACAGGGACTGCACACCTCATATTAGCTTGGCAAACTGAGTAACTTCAAGCTATGCACATTTAAATGTCCAAGCCTCTGGTGCCACAACACACTTTTATTAGAAGAGATAAGACAGGTAGCACTTTCTGAAGAAGGTTTTACGTCAAAATTTGCAACATACAAATTTTCGAAAGTGGGGCACATAATTTTCAGTTTACTGTTAGTAATTGTTGCATTTTGACCACCACTGTCAAAGTTTACATTGTAACCATTTTTAGTCAGCCTTTTATCAGATAAAAGGTTATATTTAAGATTTGGTACAACTATAACATTTAACCTAATTTGTACCTTTTTATTGCTTTTATTATTCCATGTTTCTACACTTAAATAACCTCTTTTCGTGCAACTACCATAACAACACCATTGGCTATTTTTATACCTACATTTTTCTCCAAAAGTTCAATATGATGCATATATTTTTCAAGATCTATAGACACACAATGATTTGTGGCTCCACAATCCAAAATAAAATTTGCCTGCGTTCTGCTACACTGCAGTTTGGATGTTACGGCTTCATTCACAGTCAAATCACCTGTTGCTATAAAATCAAACTCTTCTTGCGTATTTTCACTCAGGTTAGAATTTTCAGACTGTTGTTTAGATGCTGCCTCTGCTCTACCACGTCTGTGTACACGGAATCCACTTGAACCTCGACTACAATTTCCATACGCACGATTTATCATATTATGTTTTTGAGATTTATTATTCGAGGGGAATTCACCTTTAAAATGACCTTTACCACCACATGTATGACAAATTACACTTTTGCGATATTCGCTGTGATTTGCCGAAGTATAGAAAGAATGCTGAGTTTCTTTAACGTTATTATTGAGACTTGATTTGATCTTGCCCATAATAAACATTTTTGATAATGCGCTTTTCCTATGAAAAACACTTTCAAGATTCTCGATCATTTCTCTTGCAGACTTGGCATTTTCTATGTACTCTATATATTTATCAGATATCGACTGTGCTAATATGTATTGAGCTTTGCTATCCATATCATTAAACTTGGCTAGTTCATCATCTTTTAATTTTGTGTATGCTTCTTCAAGAATGTCGACGGCAAGAAGTACTTTCTCTTTTTCTAGGAGTAAACGTATCCTGTATTTCCATGTAGAAAAATTGTTTGCCGTCAATATAGGTAAGGGTACAGTCGATGTAGCCATGGTCTCTCTTATTAACTATGATAACCTTTTAATGTTATATAGGCTATGTTAGGCCTATAACTTCTGAACACTTTAATCTTTACTTTTACAGCACATAAATTACAAAACAAGTTAAGAAATCAGACCTAACCTCAATTTCACAAATAGTACAACCTAATACCTAAGTTACATCTATCTTTTAATATCGGCCCTTAATCTGTCATTTACTTCTTAATTTTATATTAATTTATTTACTTTACCTGGGCACATAACCTGTCAGGATACTAATAGGAAACAGGTAAAAGGTACTCAGAGAGAACATAATAAAAGTGTGCCATACAGAACAGTATTTTATTGAGAACTAAAAGCATTAAAGCATTTAGTTTAGTTTAAAAGCATTAAAGCAACAATAAGAAAGTTAACACATGTAGATATCTAAGTTACATATGACATCATATTTTAAACAAATGTAATATATTTGAATTGTCTTATAACATATAAATATTTTTATGTATTTATCTGACAATAATAACATACATAAATACAAAAATTTAACAAATATTCATACAGTTTTATCTATACTAATATTATAAAGAGGTAAAGTTAGTTTGTTTGTATGTATGGGGTATCTCTGGAACTACTGAACAGATTGAAAAAATAGTCTTACTAATAAAAAGCTACACTATCCCTGAGTAACATAGGCTATAATTCATTTGGATAAAAACATTTTTTATTTCAATGTTTGTAAATTTAGTCGGAAAAATCTTAAGTTAGGCCTAGGACTGATGACCAACACATGTATTTACATTTATTACCATAGCAACCAAATAAATAAAATAATTCGACCACGCAGCTGGACCTCTGACGTGAGTGGAGCAAATTTCCAAAATTACGTTTATATGCCTAATGTTTTAGGGTTTCAACCGTGGTTTCAACCAATAATTTGGGGAATAGGTCTACCACGAAGGCGTTGAACAGCTGTCTGTGTGTACGCAATATATTAGTAGAATTTTTTTCCTCCTATTGGCCTTGCGAGTTTGCACCACTTGGCTTTGAACCGGGTACTTTTATGGTATTTTACGTTTTGGTCGATTTTGGAGGAACCAAGTGAGCTATAAGGTCGCGTAAAAAAACAAAATGTGCAGAATAACATCCTACATTTATATTTTTAGAAAAAACTCTAAAAAAGTTTCATTCTCGTAGTAAAAATCTCAAAAAATAGTTACTTCCGGTCAAAAAACGTACTTCCGGTTGTTGGATTTTTTTTTGCTAACGAACTCGTCTGAGCGACGTAGACAACCAACAAGTGTACCAAATTTGACCCAAATCGAACTTAAAATGCGGCCTCTAGAGTGCGAACACATATATACATATATATATATATATATATATATGAATTTTAATGACACCCCAAAACGTGTTCTGGGGACCATGATCGATGCTCATTTGCTACTCCCGACCTTGGGTCTCACCATAAGGGCCACTGCAATAGCTCATTTTTCCTATGGAAATTCGCTAAAAACGTTTTTTTATAAATAAATTATAACCTGTGTATGTTACTTAGGGATAGTGTATCTTTTTAATAGGAAAACAATTTTTGCAATCGGTGCAGTAGTTCCAGAGATTACCCCCTACATACAAACAAACAAATAATCAATAGAATATAGATAATACAGCTATTTGCTCCAATATTTCCATTAACATCTTTATTAAAATTTTGAAGCAATTATTTGTATTTTTAGGTTTTTATTAAAGTGTAGACCTGAACCTTGCTGGTTCTTTTAACCTTTAATAAAACTGCTGTTATAAAATATACAAAATAGTTATTAGTATATATAGTTTATATTATATACTCTATTTGTTTATATATATATATATAATATATTAAAATTGTATAAGTTAGAAGCAATTATGTTTCGTCCTATTTTAATGAAAAACTAATGTAGGTATCAAATTGATAAATCGATAAATTGATAAATTTAACGATGAATAATGACATACTTGAATTTAAATGCACAAACGAAATTATTAAATTAAATTCCTATTATTAAATTCGAAAAAAATATGTTTTATTTATTTTTAATTAGGATGTAACATAAAGGCTTCTTATTTTATAATTCCTTAACCCAAGCTTTTATTGGTTTGTGTATTAGTTCAGTCTAAGCCTAATTTCAAATATTATTTTCTATCAAGCTACACATCGGAATCACCACGGCATATAGAATTTTAACAAATTTTAATAAAATTTAAACCACACATAGAAAACATATCTTTAAGAGTCCTTGGAGGCTAACGGCCATCTTGGATTTGCCCGCCATAAGAGCAATGTTAATTTCAAACAGCCGCTGGAAAGTTGTTTACCATCCCAAAATAATTTGTCACATACCAAAGTGATTGTAATTTAAATGTCTAGGGCGCTGTGTGATAAGAAATTTTGTTTGTAGTTTTTTATTTGCTTTATGAGTAAAAAATTAATACTAAAAACAAATATTTTTTACAAAAAAATGGTTTGTTTTTTTGATACTTTAATTTACACAGTTCCCTTAGTAAATTAGTTCTTTATACTCTGTTAAATTTTCAATGCTTTAAGTGGAAAGATTAAACGGGAATTAGCGTTTAAATGAAGTAATGTTACGTTGGTCGTTACGCTCCAAACGGCAGATTTAAATCTGCAGTTAGTTCCCGCTTTTTCCGCTAGAGAGCGGGCCTAGCCGTCTCCTGCTGACCTATATAACACAGTCATTGACCTTGAAGACACTGGCATTCCGTCTCACCCTCACTCCTTCAGTAGCGATCGGTGGATAGTTTGCATTGTATGGTTCTGATATTAATTATGTTATTTTCTGTAAAGGTTTTGGGCATCCGTGCAATAGTGCCCAACATAAACTCGTTGTAAATATTTTTCGTTATGAATCTATTTTAGATATAGTGAAGTGTATGATTTTAGTTGCTTAGAGATAGTGTTTAGTGTGTTAGTTATGGGGAATAAAAAGAACAAAATTCGTAAACTGAAATGCAGAAACGGGCAACGGTTGCAGGAGTGGCGAGTGCTGGATAGCTTCAATTTAGCTAAAACCTCATCCGGTAAATTATCTGAAAGTAGACGCAGTGATCAAGACAATCGATTATGCTATGTTACAGATTTTATTGAAAGTTCTACCCCTCCTTCAGGTTCTGATAGTACCGTTGTAAATGACTGTCAACTAGAGACCCCTGTTCCCCAATATAATGACCTTGTTATTGAAAGTGATAGTTCTCCATGTGGAAATTCTGTCGAACCGTTGTCTGGGAGGCGTATCGTGGACATTGATTATTTTTTAACAAATATTGTTAAAATGGGATGTCACGAGGAACAGTATGGATGTACTCTACGCAACATGATTTATTGTCAAGAAATGTTTCGGGGGTTGAGGTCGGGGTTAGTTTTCGTCTGCAATATGTGCAGCTTGAAGTACACATTATGGAGTGAACCCGAAAAAGAGGACTACATGGACGTAAATACTGCTGCCGTGGCGTCGGTGATGACCATTGGAGGAGGATTCACCAGTTTGCAACAGCTGATGACCGGTATGGAGATACGTTGTATGAGCGTAAAAACATACGATCATCATCACTCGACAGTATCACGGGCTTGGGAGGAGACAGCAATGGTAGAGATGAAGGCAGCGGCGGCTGAGGAGGCGGCTCTGGCGAGGCAGCGCGGAGATGTGGACAATGAAGGTGTTCCTTATATCACAGTTGTTGCGGACGGAAGCTGGGCCAAGCGGTCATACCGTACCAACTACAACAGCTTATCTGGAGTGGTAAGAAGCCATAATTTAATTACTGGTTTAAATAATACAGAGTGTTTAATTTTATTTGTGCCACATCAAATTTGTTTTGCCAAATTTCCAAAAACCGTAATTTTGATTTATTTTTAATTAGTAGGGAAACAATTCGGTTTATAACGAAAATTGCAATAGGATAAAGGTTTTAACAGTTTCATATAACATTTTAACTTAAAATAAATATAGGGTTTCTATAAAAAAATCTTGGTAAATCTATCGATCAACGACACCACGCAAAATTAAATTTTTTCCCCAAAATGTAGGAAACTTGACGCTCGTTATAGAAATGATAGTTTTCCCACGGAAAAGTCGGGAAAATAGGAAAATAATATATTTTTTATATTACTGTCATGTGGGTATTCATATTGTGCGGAGTTTAACCCTGAATACGTACGTGCAATTATGTTTCCGATCACACTTATTCCTCCACGGAAAAGACGGGAAAACCCCGGAAACTCGGAAAATATTTTTTTTCACATAAATACTATCATATGGATATTCAAAGTAACTAGGGGATCCGCCCATGGTCGCTTCGTTCAACAACCTCGGCGGCAACCCATAGCAAATGCAATGCAAACAGATTATTGTATACTCTGATATGTTCTCGGAAATGACGATTGAGCGGTTACCTGTACATAGCTAACGTCAGGCAGAGATCGAAATAAACACGACCAACCACAATAATTGGAAGTGTGGCAAGCCTTGTAATTTCACCATTAATATTTAAATAATCAACATTTAAAGCACATTTTGATATCACCAACTAAAGGAAACAATATAGACGTAGGCTAATATGTAACACCAGATGTTTGACTTATAATACAGTAAGCCTTTTGTTTACTTT
>JAGFPH010026494.1:0-10402 GCA_018207615.1 Philaenus spumarius
TTTTTTTTACATATGTGTGTAGTTTTACTATACAGTAAATTGATTTTAATTTTTAGTAATTTTTTACTTTTTTTATGAAAAGCATGTTTTTTTAAATTGTTTAAAGTTTTTATTAAACAGTCGCTCTGTATCTATATTTAAATCTATACATATATATAAAATTGGAATGTCTGTCTGTGATTTCAAAATTTAAGCTTTATTCTAAGATCATATGGTTGTTCACACATTACAAAAATCTAAACTCACATTTATACATTTTTTGTCGGTCTGTCTGTTTGGCCGCGCTAATCTCCGGAACGGCTGAACCGATTTTGACGAAACTTTCATTAACATGTAGAGGACTTTTCAGAGAATATTTTAGGCTACTTTATATTACGACAAAAATTTAAAAAGTATACTTATAAGTTATAACATAAGCTGAAGTAGGTTGATAACTTGTTTTACAATAACTGGGAGCGTAGTTTAGATGGTAGAGCGCTCGCTTAGCATGTAAGAGGTACCGGGATCGATGCCCGGCGCCTCCAGAATGTTTTCCTCATTTTTTTTTTATGAACTTGTCAACACAAAATGTTATTGATCTATGATTGTATAACATAGCATCTATTATATGCTTATCTACAGTTCAGTAGGACAAATTAGACGCGTCATAAGTATTGTAGTAAATGATTACCAATATAGAGAAGTGTACAAGACAAAATGAATAACTATGTAAATACAGGGTGATTCAGGAAGAAACGGAGAAAACTGGAAAACGAAGCACTTTCTAACCTATGTTTAAATCAACTTTTTATTTATTTTCACTGGTAGAACACGTTCTGAAAGTTTCTACTTTTCTTCCTGAATCGCCCTGTACATAACATATAAGCTTACAGCAAAAGTTGCAGTTTGTTATATTATGGATGGTTCTAAAAACTTTTGAAATCATAAGAGTATACTAGTTTTTTGTAAGTTTGATTGTTACTAGAAAATCTCATTTTATTGCTAAAAGTTCTTTTTTTTCGTCCTTCGTTTTACTTAAGGTGTTGGTGTTTCATATATTTTTGTTTGATTTATTTGTATTTATTAGCGAATTTCCATAGGAAAAATGAGCTATTGCAGTGACCCTTATGGTGAGGCCTAAGGTCGCGAGTAGTAAATGAGCACCGATCAAGGTCCCCAGAACACGTTTTGAAATGTCATTAAAAATGATATTATCTATATACAGTGTGATTGAAAAGTCCCGGAACGGTGTAATATATTTTTTACCATTATAGATAAAGTAATGAGACTTGGTATATCAATAATAGCCATAAATGTCTACTCTTTTAAGGTATTATCACTTTTTTATCCCTTAAGGGGGACGGCCCACGAGGAGTGAGACAAAATTCTTAAATAGCAGCATAGGTCGAGTTTGGTATCAAATTAAAGGTCTTAGTTAGTAGAACACATTGCCGCAAACCGGACTTCGAAAGGTCCACTCTAAAAAAATGGCGTCCCTAAACGTGTTGAAATAAATTGACATAAAGTTGCTAATATCTCGAAAAGGAAGAATTTTTAGAAAAATTTTTGAGAGACAAAAAATGTTTATTTCAAAGTACTTGACCTAAACAAAGTGCTCCCAAATCAATTTCGTAAATTTTATTTTTTTTTAATTTTCTAACATGAAGGAGTAAAAATAAAATTTACGAAATCGATTTGGAAGGAATTTTTTAGGTCAAGCACTTTGAAATAAACATTTTTTGTATCTTGAAATTTTTTCTAAAAATTCATTCTTTTCGAGATATTAGCAACTTTATGTCAATTTATTTCAACACGTTTAGGGACGCCATTTTTTTAGAGTGGACCTTTCGAAGTCCGGTTTGCGGCAATGTGTTCTACTAACTAAGACCTTTAATTTGATACCAAACTCGACCTATGCTGCTATTTAAGAATTTTGTCTCACTCCTCGTGGGCCGTCCCCCTTAAGGGATAAAAAAGTGATAATACCTTAAAAGAGTAGACATTTATGGCTATTATTGATATACCAAGTCTCATTACTTTATCTATAATGGTAAAAAATATATTACACCTTTCCGGGACTTTTCAATGACACTGTATATAAAAGCCAAATACTACTCACTGACCTCATCACGATTTCTCAAAAACTACTCAACGGATTGGAATGAAATTTGGTATGTAGCTTCCTCTAGGGCCCTAGGGGCTCGCTAAGAAAGGTTTTAAAAATTTTTTAATTTTTGGGGGGTTGGGGGGGGGGGGGGTCAAAGTTACTAAAAATCCCCATAAGAAATACATAGTGTAATATATTTATTAATATTTTGTTTGTTTGTTAGAATACATTTAACTCTGATTTGTCTACCCGTGCAAAGTCGGATCGGGCAGCTGGTATTATATATATGTGGTCGCACTCTAGCGGCCGCATTTTAAGTCCGATTTGGTCCAAATTTTTACACACGTTTGTTGTCTATGTCGCTCGGACGATTTCGTTAGCCAAAAGAATCCAACAACCGGAAGTACGTTTTTTTTAATTGTTCCTACGAGAATAAAACTTTTTTAGAGTTTTATCTAAAACATTAATTGTAGGATATTATTCTGCACATTTTTTACACGACCTTATAGATCGTTTGGTTTTCCCAAAATCGATCAAAACGTAAAATATCTTAAAAGTACCCGGTACACGTGGGGGATTTTACCGAGGGGCCATCTACTAATCCGAGGCTGACGGCCGAGTTTTTCCGCCGCGATTGGAACGAAGGAGCGCGTGAGGCGAAGCTGGGGGCTTAGGTGCAAACTAAGTCTACTAATATATTCCGTACACACAGGCAGCTGTTCAGCGCCTTTGAGAGTAGACCAATTTCCCAAATAGTTGGTTGAAACCCTAAAACATATAAACTTAATTTTGTAAATTTGCTCAATTCACGTCAGCGGTTCAGCTGTGTGTTCGAAGTATTGTTTTTTTCATGTCTTTACCTTTTGCCATTAATTTATTAATAAACGGTATCAGTTAACTGACACAAACTTTCTCCCAACTTACTGTAGTCAAAATAATATTGTTTTTAATCATTTTATTTACTACTTTTTAGAACAAAACAAAAAAATAATATTCTACCTACGTCAATCGTATAAAAAAGTTATTGTCCCAGGCGGGATTCGATCGCGCGACCTTTGAATTACTGGCCGTCTTCTATACCGTTGTGCTATCCCTTGCGGCCGTTGCCGTGATGCTAGATTGACAACATAAACTTGTTTATTTTTTAACATTTCCCCATAATCATGAAACACCGAAGTTTTGATAAAAGCGGATGGTGTCATTTTGTTTGGCATCTTAAGCACTATAAATACTGAAAATTTGATCAAAATCGTTAGAGCCGTTTTTGAGAAATTAGCATTTTTGTCGTTTTTTATTGGTTTTTAGGGGTAAATTACCCTTAAAAATTAAAAATTCCAAAAAATGAAAAAAACGCCTGGAGATATTAGGGTTTAGTACCTACATACCAAATTTCATGAAAATCGGACCAATAGTGTCCCCTCTGGTCGTGTAAACATACTGACACACTGACAGACAGACACCACGTTAAAAACACTTTTTTGGGTTCAGGGAGCACCAAAACAAAAAATTCCACTAAAAATATTTTTGGGTTCAGGGAGCACCAACACAGATAATTGCACTAAACAATTTTTTGGGGTTCTGGGAGCACCAAAACAGATAATTCAACTGAAAATTCAAATTCGAACGTTTTTACGAAAACAATACTTTCTCCATATACTACGTATAGGGTGGAGAAAGTAAAAAGAGTTATAAAATGCAGCTGTTACTAAAACGGACAAATGACGAACCTATATGGATCCCGGTTCATTACATAATCTTAAACTTGATCGTAAAATTAATATTAGTTTTGTCCCTCCAAAAATCCAAAGACTCTATTTAACCGTCAAAGTGTTTTCGACCAAGGTCAGAATACGTTTTATTGTACTTGGGTACGGCTAAACCCAGTCCGAATTTAATCCTACCGGACATATAACGGCCGCACTTGTATAGCAGCTGGACCCGAACGCACAGTAGTCCCATTGTTGCCCAATTATTTCCTACACTGCAACATAACCTCACTCTTTCAAGTATTTGTGTTTTGCAACAAACCTTTCCCTCCTTTAGAAACGTGATAAAAAATTGTTTGGTCCGATCCCGACCTGAATGAGATCAAGACCCTCTGGGCACGGGTTCTTAAGGGGGGAGGAAGTTGACCGAAAAAGCCAAATCATGCAGAAATTTTGACGCTGGCAAAGCCGCTTAATGTGACCAAAAAAAAAACAACCTAATCCTTAACCGGTCAGTTCGGGCAGCTGTCCGTCAAACAGATGTGGTCTTTTACCTGTTGCGATTTTACCTTTTTAAGGGAATTTTAAAGAAGCTGTTACGGTTCGACCACGCAGCTGAACCGCTAACGTGAGTTGAACCAATTTCCAACATTAAGTTTATATGTTTTAGGGTTTCAACGAACTATTTGGGAAATTTATCTACTCACGAAGGCGCTGAATAGCTGCCTATATGTACGATATATTATATATTATTATTATTTATACATAATTAACTTGCTAGGGGTTATTTTGTGAGTAGAACTCCTCCTAGAGTTTTTAACAGATTTTGATGTTTTTGGTGTCATTTTACAGAGCTCACTCTGAAGTTGTGCTTCCCTTAAAATGAGCTCAATGTATGTTAAGGGCTTCGCCCCAGTGGCCCTCAAAGTTGCCATGTTAATCTTATGGAAGGTCAATCTTAAGGAAGAAGAAGAAAGATTTCTTTTGATTTTATCAGGGGCACAAAAAACAGCTGTTCGTATGAAAAGCTTAAAACAGCTGATTTTGGTCAACAGCTGATTTTGACAACAACTGATTTGGATCAAAAACTGAATATAATTTTAGGTTAGGTAAATCAAGCAATAGCGAAGCATTGCCCGGTCCACTAGTATTAGTAGAATTTGTTTGCACCTAAGCCTCCTGCTTCGACTCGCTCGCTTTGCTAGTTTGCACTTCGTTCTTGCGGCCTCGGGTCATGGACTGCTTCGCTTCGCTCGCAGCGTACAAACTAGACAGATGCCCAAACGGTAAAGTCCCCCACGTTGGTTTATACCGGGTACTTTGATGGCATTTTACGTTTTGATTGATTTTGAGGGAACCAAGCTAGCTATACGATCGCGTAAAAAAAAAATGTGCAGAATAATGTCCTACATTTATTTTTGTTGATAAAACCCCAACAAAATTGCATTCTAGTACCAACCAAATTTGGACCAAATTGGACTTAAAATCCGGCAGTTAGTCTGCGAACACATATATACTTATCTACTTATATAAAGCTAGACGGTAATACTGATTTATTGACATTAATTATTAGGCACTTCCCGTAATCGGAGCCCCCTCAACCTTATACTTGAATTAAAGCTCTCGACGAGAAACTTTTGGGAAAATTGCCAGAAGTTAACATTTTGTTATTTTGGAAGCACCTTTTAGGCGGGAAATATTTTTTAGATTTTTTTCATTTTTTCATTTTTTCACTTTGAGCGCGTTTTGTAAGAATACGGTAAGAGATAGCAAAAAATGTTAAATACAAAAGTTGTAGAAAATTTAATTTCTGACTCACGATTTTTCATCAGATTTAAGATCCAATCATCCATTTAGCCACTATTCATCCGAAAAGGGACGCTCCGCCCAACGTTCTTAAAGCTAGACGGTTTCACTGATTCACTGACATTAATTATTAGGCACTTCCCGTAATCGTACCCTCCTTGACCTCATACTTGAATTAAAGCTCTCGACAAGAAACTTTTGGGGAAATTGCCAGAATTTAACATTTTTTAATTTTAGAAGCACCTTTTGGGCGGGAAATTTTTTGATTTTTTAAATTTTTTCACTTTGAGCGCGTTTTGTAAGAAAACGGTAAGAGATAGCAACAAAATTGTTAAATACAAAAGTTGTAGAAAATTTAATTTCAGACTAACAATTTTCCATCAGATTTAAGATCTATCATCCATTTAGCCACTATTCATCCGAGAAGGGAAGCTCTGCCCAACGTTTTTAAAGCTAGCCGGTTTCACTGATTCACTGACATTAATTATTAGGCACTTCCCGTAATCGTACCCCCCTCGACCTCATACTTGAATTAAAGCTCTCGACGAGAAACCTTTGGGAAAATTGCCAGAATTTAACATTTTTAAATTTTGGAAGCACCTATTGGGTGGGAAATTTTTTTTAGATTTTTTCAATTTCTTCAATTTCTCATTTTGAGCGCATTTAGTAAGAAAACGGTAAGAGATAGCAAAAATTGTTAAATACAAAAGTTGTAGAAAATTTAATTTCAAAGAAGAGATTTTCCGTCAGATTCAAGATCCAATCATCCCTTTAGCCGCTATTAACCTAAGAAGGAGCTCCGCCAAACAATCGTTCAAATTTCCCATGTTAATCTTATGGAGATAATGTTTAATGAGTTTGAGTCAGCTGCCAAATAAAACAGCTGATTTGTGCTCGGTCAACTATGTACAAACGAGCCAAAGATTAACAAGATTCTTTAGCGAATTTTCCAACTGCGAGCGAAGCGAAGCAGCCATCTGAGGCAAAAGCCGAGGCGGGGTTGGGACGCGAAGCGTCCAGGGGCAGAGCCCCTAGTATAATATATAATTTCTAATGACACCCCAAAACGTTTTCTAGGGACCATGATCGGTGCTCATTTACTACTCCCGACCTCACCATAAGGGTCGCTGCGATAGCTCATATTTTCTTTGGCAATATCACTAAAAATCACAGCTGAAAATTTGGCGCGGCAAAACATCATTAGGCCTTATTTCCGATTGAAAATTTGATAAACTTATTTGTAATTTTATAGTTGTACTTCATCCCCATCTAATAGTCATGGTGCAATTCATCGCCCATCCCCAATATTACTAATTTCAAATTATTATTTGATTTAGTTTATCAAAAATACAAACTCAAATTTAGTGAAAAGCTTGGACGATTTTTTGAAAACTAAATTAATGTAAGCAGTTATTGGAATAAAAACTAACACAATGTCAGCAAAAAAACGTTGTTTAGTATGCCTAATCAATTACTAACAGTGTTTTATTAATTCAAATCCATGTTAAAGAGAAATAATTTTGTTATTGTTATTATATATTTTTAAACAACTTACCAACTTTCAGAAGGTAAACAACAACAAATAGGTGTATCCACAATGCTGTTTATAACCACGCTTACAATTAATTAAAAATAGCAATATAGTGGCGTAACGGCAGCTCTCCAGCTGGGTATTGTTATCATCAGTGTTGCCAACGCCAGGAAAATATCCCTACTACTTACTTGATCTTACATCACTGTTACTTTCGGATTCTTTATTATTATTTTTTTGTTTTTTTATTTTTTCGTATAATTGTATTTTGTATATTTTTTTGGTGTAGCGGTTAACGAAAGCTAAAATGATGGCTCATTCATGTAATTTGATGATGTATTAAGGCACTTATGGCGTACCGACAAAAAATGGCCTTGAGAAATAATATATGTGATCAATTATGGGAAATTTAAACCTTAATCAAATACTAGCATCCATAAATTATTAGTAGTACTAGAGTATATCATGTGGTCGAAATTCGACCAATTTTGATTGTATAGTAATGAAATTCAACTTGTTGTTCACGTAATTAAGTCGAATTTATTATAAGGATGTAAATTCTTAATTCCTATCTTGACAATAAGAATAAAGATTTAGAAATGGCAAAGAGGAAGCTTGATGGAATTAATGATAAATATTTATAAACGTGTGAAATTCCTTAGAAATAAACAATTCAACTATTAAACGGTAGAATAATTCAACAGATAAATTAATTGTTTGGTGTTTTTTGTATGGGAAAATCATGTGTCTAGAAAAATATATTCCCATGACCTACAAAAATATAATTTTATATTCTTTGCTTAGAGAGTGTTAGGTAATTTTATTTTATATAACACATAATTTCATTAGCAACCAACTTCATAGAATAACAGATAAAACAGCTGATTCGGATAACCAGGATTATCAACAAAATTTTAGGTTAGGCCTAGTTTATTTTATTTTAATTGTTTCAACGGCAATATGTACACATAATTTTTTTGTTTCTGCATATCTATGTCACAATACCTTTCGAATTATATGTGTTTCATTTCTCTCCTTTTATAATAAATACAAAAGAAAGGTACTTATTAGTCCAATGGCACTTTCCGATGTTCATCTTCTATATACAGGGTGTCTTGCAACCATATGAACAAACTTTATCACGTTATTCACCATGTCAAAAGAAACAAAAAATGTAATATAACATGTGTCCTATCTCATTCCGTTTTCGGTCTGTCTGTCTGTATGTGTTTTTTACAAAATACTTAATATTGTTGGAAGTAGAAAAGATATTGAGCTCAAACTTTGTACACATATTTGTTGCGTAACCTTTTATCATTGTACGAAAAATTATAACATTATTTTAATTATTTTCAAAATGGCGACCGTTTAAAATTTTTAATGTCAAATATCTCAAAAACCACTAACTTTACAAACAAATTACAAGAGACAAAAAAGTTTACTTTTTTAATGACAAACACAATGGTTTTTTTGTCTGTAGCTCAAAGGACAACAGAGATATTGACGAAAAAAGGGAAAATGTATTTCTTGGTAGTTGTCAACAATACCCAGAATTACTGTAGAAACAAAATATTTTAAAGTTATTATGAGCTAAAATAATCAGTTTATGTTCCGAGCACTTTCGGAGCTGATTCTACTAGCAAAAAATAATGAATAAAGTTCATATATTCATAGGTCCGGAAATGCTTTGTTAGAGAGTTTTTACCCGTGTTTCAGATTACTCACAGAAACTAATCCCTATTGAAATATGTAGGACGTTAAGGTGTAAAATTTAATTTAATTTAATTTACGTAAAATGAGCAGATAAATTTAAAAAAATAGGTAACTGCAGTAATTGTTGCGATGTATGACCCAAAACGCAAAATTCGGTATCAAATCGTAAACTTTTTGTCTCTTGTAATTTTTTTGTAAAATTAGCGGTTTTTGAGATATTTGAGTAAGAAAGTGTATAATTCGTTTTGGTAAAAACATTTTATATTTCAATATTTGTAAATTTAGTTGGACAAATTTCTCAGGTTAGGCCTAGACTTATGTACCAACACATATTTCTTGAATTTACATTCATTACTATAGTAACCAATTAAATAAAATAGGAGATAAACACTGCTGTTTGTTCTAATCTATCCATTAGAGGCTGATTTCAAACTTTCAATTATTTGTATTTCCAACTTTTAGATTAGGTTTTTATTAAAGTGTAGACCTAAGCCTTGCTGGTTCTTTTAAACCTAATTATATCTGTTGTTTTAAAATGTACGATATAATTTGATTTTAAAATTTTAGCATTATTTACCACCCCAGCATTGGGGTTATTATTAACCCTACACCTTTATTATAAAGAAAATATACCATGAGTATGTGTATATAATGTTCCAACTGGGTTGGCTTGCGGAGCACGCATTGATATCCCTTAGTTTTACATAATGGTTTGTTATTTTACGCGTACGTGGGTATTTTGAAGGAATCGAAAATATCGCTTTAATAATATAAAAAATCTTGTTGTTCATAAACTCTGTGGCCCTGCTACGCATGCATCAGGATCACAAGTGACCGCTACATTCACCACCTTCGCCGATCCAAGTGCCTGACAAGTGATAAATTAATGACAGTGCGAGAAAGTGGGCCCAAAAGACATGTGATTTGTTAATAGTAAATTTTGGTGTGTGTTTATTCTAATTTATTCTGAATGTCTGTGTGTAAATGTGTATGTGATGTGTGACAACGGATTAATTTATCCAACGAATTTTAACTAGAAAATGGCGGAATAAGCCGAAACGGCCGTCGTTTGAAGAATTTATACGACAATTGACTATTGACGACGGTAAGTTGTAAGTATATTTTATTAATTTTTTATTGTGTTAGGAAAAAATTCAAACTTTGTACTTACAAAATGTCAATTACATAACAAATCAAAAGCATTTAAAAAAAACTAAATTCCAAAACGGATGCGTATTGTGGCTGCTTAAAATGAGACCTTGCAAACAATTTTATGATAAAAAATAAACGAAATAAATGGTTTGAAATTGAACATTGCTCTTATGGGATAAAAAACCAAGATGGCCGCCACTACAGCAGACCCTTAATGAACACTCTGTACAAGGTGATTTAAAATTTGTTGGGCTTGTGTGGAAGGGGTGTTAGTCTAATAATTTCAAACGTGAAGGTAGGTCATGTAACATACCATTGTAAAGCTTATTAAAAGAGAAACAGAAGGCGCAAACTAGAGCTTATAGTCGGAGAGCTGACGACCAATTTAGGGAAGGTATTTTGGGCAAG
>JAGFPH010026495.1:0-10402 GCA_018207615.1 Philaenus spumarius
TTATTACCTCGCTCTCTTATCTTTCTGTTCCGTACAAATTTAGAAATAGATCTTAAACTAACTTCCAGAGGGTCTAGAACTTGAAATATAGCTCAGAAGTGGATAACAATGCAATCATTTTTTACCACACACACCCACATAAATTTATTATTACCTGGCTCTCTTGTCTTTCTGTTCCGTACAAATTTAGAAATCGATTTTAAACTAACTTCCAGATGGCGTAGAGACTTGAAGTGCTATTTGACTAGATCAAAGTTTCAAGTTAGTTTTGAAAAAAGAAATAACAAAAGCAACAAACGATTTATTAATTAACTCCTATCCTAACTTTATTATTTAAAAATCTATTACAAAAGTGAAGTGAAAATTACAAAAATCTATTTCAGTGACAGTGGACGGCTGGTACATGGCAAGGCGAAGGCGTCCTACAGTGGCTGTGTAATGTGAAAGAGTACATATGGTCGCTAATACGGTCGCCATATGGGTGCCGTGGATTACAGTGGCAGTGGATAGCTGCTACATTACAAGGCGAAGGCATGCTGTGGTCATGCCTGATTTGGAAGATTTAAAACTACTGCACAAAGAAATCAAATATCTTAAACAATCTTATTTTCGACTACTTCAGTTGGAAATAAATGTTGACAGTTAAGAGAAATTTTGCAAAGTAACTATTGTCCATATTCTTTTATTTAACTGCCATAGGCCAGGAGAAATAGCAAGAGCTGAACTGTCCTTTAATGAAAACAGAGCACGCAACAGTCACCTTATGTCAAGTGACATTCTGCAGCAGTTTTCCGAAGAAGAGCAAAGCAGCATTGGCTCTTAAAATTTGCACAGTTCCTGGAAAATTAACACATGAAGTGAAAATGTTGATACCCTCCCCCCCCCTCAATAAAACTATCAGTTGACCTGATAAATTTAGTAAGTTAGGATATTTTAAGGATTAATAACTCTGTAGCTACTGTTATAATCAACGAATTGTTGAAGTAGAAACGTTCTACAAAGAATACGAAAACTTTTTCTTGCAAATTGAATTTTTATACTATTATATAGTTGTTCCAATTTCTAAATAAATTATGACAATATTATGTACAGTAGATAGTCTGTTGTAGGGCAATATTTTATACCCTGTAGTTATTATACTTTGTACATGAGAACAAAAAACCATAACGTTTTTTCATATATTTTCAAAATGGCGGCCTTTTAAAATATATTTTAAAATTAGGTTTACGACAAAGAAAACCTAAAAATACAAAATAAAATTTAAGAGGTATTAAAAAAATTACTAATTTCAAAATTGTTAAAGTGCCCTCCATCACAGTGTTTACAACAATATGTGCTCTAAATAAGATTCCTTCGATTACATCTTATATTCACGATGTTGGTTTCGAATGACTTCAGCAGCGTTATGGATTCTAATCAGTAATTCATTTAAACTTTTAAAATACATTTTCAAAGTGACTTACAATTTTTGTTTACAGTTCTGTTTTGTTTTTGTGAAATAAAAACCTTTTATTTTGTTTTGTAAGTTTTTAATAACTTATTATGGGCTTTATTTATATGATTTTTCTTATAATTTTGTTCTGGAGTAATTTTGTATACTATGGACAACTACTATGATATACAATTTTTAGTTTTTAGCCCATAACTCTGTTATCTTTTAAGTTTCAGAAATAATACAAACCGTTATGTTTATTATTAAAAAAGTAAATGATTTGTTTCTTGATTTTTTGTAAAATTAGAGGTTTTGAAGATATTTTACATTAAAAATTTTAAACGGCCACCATTTTGAATATATATGAAGAAATGTTTTGGTTTTGTGTACGTGTACGAATACGTTTATATGTTACTAGCTGAAAACCCGTGCTTTGCTACAGGGAATTTGTTTTTTGCTACGTCATTATCACTATAATTCATAATTAATTGCAATACTTTTCTCTCATTTTCTTTCATCTATTATATCACGAAAATGAATTATAACATGTATTTTCAATTAGTTTAGTACTTATTGTTCACTGGTTGCCCGTAAATCGTCACTGTATGTGTGTTGAATAAATTAGATCAATAAAAAAAATAAAAAATTCATAGTGAAGAGCATCTTCTTTTTCAACCACTAAATCTACAGACTGGTAAATCACAGTCTTAGCTGGATGTTTACAGATCACCCACATACGTATTTAATATGCAAATGCATAGATCGGGTTAGTTTTGATCAGCTTACGTTCAAAATATTTTCATAAAATTATAAGTGCCAAATTTCAGCTCTCTAGCTTTAACGAAATAATATCAATTAATATTTATTGTTTTTAGGGGTTGTTATTACTTTTTCAATCCTTAACAGCACGTAACAAAATGTAAAACTGGTTTATTTTTTATTTTTTATATGTATCTTGTAAGAAATAAATGAACAAAATTTAATTTAATTTAAAGATTACCTGGGCACACCCAGAGTAAAGGACTGACCAAGGGACCAAACGCTAAGATCACTAACTCCCTAATCAAGCTGTTAAACTGACCGCAACTCAAAAGAGCTGTAGAATTCATACTGTACATGGTCATTTCAGGAAACACCTAGCTACAGTGAAAACCCTTGAAGACGACCAATGCTGTCGGCTTTGTAATCAGGCAGAAGAGTCAGCAAG
Source organism: Philaenus spumarius (assembly GCA_018207615.1). Classification (NCBI taxonomy): domain Eukaryota; kingdom Metazoa; phylum Arthropoda; class Insecta; order Hemiptera; family Aphrophoridae; genus Philaenus; species Philaenus spumarius. Next base: position 2,640 of record JAGFPH010026495.1, read on the forward strand.
ACACGTCATATTTGAGTGCGAGATCCTGGAGCGTAGGAGGAGGAGGCAATTTGGCAACCATAAGACGAAGAAAACACATACTTGGTGGTAAAAATCCTGGACCTCACAAGGGATACAGGCTTCTAACGTGCTAGGCACGGGACACAGGGGGCACAATAAACCAAAGGTTGACATGTAAGGAAGCCTTCTCCAAGGAGGAATCTACCCCAGAATAATCTAATCTAATCTAATTTATTTATATCAAATCTGTAATTTTAATTATAATATAGCTAGGATTAAATTTATTAATTAGATAGTCAATATGTATTTCATTTGGGGTACATATTAACCTATTCTGTATCATGTTGTACCACCGTGAAGTGAATAAATTTAGGAAGTCGTGCCGGGCATATTGTAATGGCAGTACACGTGTTAAATAAATTTATATATTAATTAAAAACCACTAAGGTGACAAGCTTACCTTAACTGGTGACATAAAGTTATCTGAAATATTCTTTTACAGGCAATTTTAGAAATACAATTCAGTTAAGTAATTAACAATTGATTTATTAATAATAAATTCATACGCCCTTAATATAAAAGCTTTTACAATTGATATGCCCCTTTTTGTAATAAAAAAAAAGAAAATTGTAATAAAAAAAATTAAAGTGAAACTCTCCCTTACAAATAAAATCAAGAAAACCCACCCCTTATTTTAATAATTAAATTTAGCTAATTAATTTAGTTTGAAAGCAATAGGTTATAACAAAAATACATGTATATATTTATATAGTAACACAGACGTTACTGACATACAGAACCTTAAAGAACTGGTAAGACAATGTTACATAATATATTTATGTTGTATTCTAAAAGTTGGCCAACTTATAATTATGCGCATAATATTGAATAAAAAAAAATTAACAAATCCAAATGGCATAAACAAAATAAAAAAGTTTGGTTTATTATATTAATTTATAATTAATGTGAAATACTTTATAAAAAAAAATTATTATATTTTTTGATCAGAGACCCTTTGGGTCTGATTAATCCAATATTGGTACCACTTCGCCCTATTTAATTAAAACCACAATTTTAAATATAATTCTAATTAAGTTTTACAATAGTAATGAGCCTTTAAAGATGAATGGTTCTAAATAAATGTTGCTGTTCAAATACTGGTAATCATAGCCATTAGACACAGTTAATTTAACTACTAGCGCGCACTTGTTGAGAACAGAATTGCATAACAGGAATTAAATCAACGTCTGGTGTGGAGTTGGTAATTTAGTCTTTTTTACTTATGACGAACAACATTCTTTTTTTTACTCGTAATCTTGGAACCAGACATTCTAAAAGACCAGAACACAAAGTTATTAGATGTTTGCTTTAAAAGATTAAACAACATTGAACTTATTTGAAAAGACATTTCAGCATAGCTACAGCATCTATTTGCAGTACAGCACATGTTGTAATTGGTTTACATATACATATCAGATTGTATTAATTCGGGGACACAATGATTTTACTTTGTCTAATTGTTCAAATTTACTGACCCACAATTAACTAGGTTCCATTATTTTAAACTTGATTAATGTTGCTTTTGTTAAGCTGTAAAATTTTTGTATACATCTACCTTTTAAGGTGTTCACTGTTAGAGCGTAAAATTGTTAAAGTTTGACTTTAACTTCATCGAATCGTTTCCTTTTAGGCTATTTGAATTTAATTTTAATTGACAAGTTATAGTTGTAAATTATAGTTTGCAATTCATTGTAACAAGAACGTTATTTAAAGAATACGTCAGGCTTCTTAGGTTTTATCATAAACTGAGTATTAAATAATTCATTTTCTTTACCTGGTGTGTAGCAATTATTTCATTATATATCTCAGTAGAGACTCACAAAACTATCACTTAGCCTTCGACATTTATGCTGTGCTTAGTCGTACGCATGTTTCTTTTGAAGCGCAGTGACGCCAACTAACTTATTCTAAGATGGCGATATGCAATCTTGTACCGAATTTCCCTTTGCAAAATGTGTAGGACCGGTCAGCCGCCTGATGGTGGGAATTTGCACTGAGTACGATTTCAACCCCTACGATGATTCAGTTCCCGATGCTGTTGTGTAGGATGAATTGCTTGCATATGACTCTGAGGACTTTACATGAGCTGTTTACGGCAAGTGATGTTCCGCGGACGTTACAAAATCCATGTCTGAATAGTTAGGTAGGCTATAAAACTGTAGGAATATTTTTTAAGATTTTGTGTTTATGTATATTACTATACGTATTTAAAGAAAGATAAACATATTATCTTTTAATTGCCATTTATTTCATATTGATAGATCAAATGATTTTTTGATCTCGCTTTTATAGGAGTTGATTGCAACCAATTCTAATTTCATTCCTTATAAATGCATCCTTCTGATTTCACAATTTTTATTAATTTTATAAATATTTTATAAAAGGGCTTCCAAACGTCGGGCATTATACAATTTATGTGATTATACGGAAAACATTATTAAATTAATAAAAGTATAATAATTTTGCTAATGTTTTATGACCTATCAAGTAGCATTGCGTATAACTACATTTGTATAATACCTTTAATATTAACTCAACATCGTTGTCTGTAAGTTTATGATTGATTAGTATTGTAAAACATTCCTTTGACTATATTAAAAAAATAAACAAAGTTATTAGTTATGTTCAGTTTATTTATTGCAAGTTCAACAGTGATCGAATACAATATAATAAGTATTACTGAATATGTCTGACGCAATACCCATCCGAGTCACATTGATGCAGTTGGCATTCCTCGTTGTTCTTGCACTGTAACCATAGAAACACATTCGACCGATAAAGCAATTGAGAGAAATCTCAAATTCAAAACTGATGATATAAACATACTAAATAGAATACAATATTTAATTCTAAGCATCTCTATCCTAAGTCGTACAAGTATCTTTCGTAAATTTAATAAACGGTACCAGAAACTGGCACATACTTTCTCACAAACAAATATTATTAACACGTTCACTGCTAAGGACGCACATGTGAGCTTGACACTGAACACTATGAGAAGCGGCCGACGGACAGTGCATTGCACGCTAACCCCATATTGGTGAGTATTTTAAATACAAAATGCATTGCGTGTTTTGCACGCCAACCCACATATTGGTAGTATTTTCAATACACAGTGCATTGCGTGCTTGTATTAAAGTAGGAGAGGGGCTAGTACATTAAAGTATTAGAGTAAGTAATAAATATTATTATTATTAGCTAAAGAGAAAAATATTCTATCGATTTAGAACAAATTTGCACAAACATGTCAATTAGGCCTGTTAGATGCACGAAAAGATTTTTTTTTATTTTGAAAAACGATCCCCTTTTCGGCCAAAAAAGCACCAAATATCAGTTATTATTATTATTAGCTAAACGAGAATTTTTAGAAAGATGCGGTTTTTCGCATATGGCAGGGTACATGAAGGGCTACAAATAAGCCAAATTTTATCAAAATCGTTATAGCCGTTTTACTATAAAAAAATTGGAAAAACGGTTGACCCTAAAGGCCAGCCATGTAACTTCCCGCTAAGTTTAATTACAACAAACACTATTTTTGGAAATTTTGAACTGAAATAACTTTTGAATGAATCAACCGATTTTTATGCGATTTGCGGCAATCGATGCAGTTTTTTAAGTCCATTGAAAGAATAAACAACAAAAATTTTTCAGATGAAAAGTTTCGGAGAAATTGAGGAAAAACACTTTTTTTTATTTTCTTTCGTTCACGATATCTCGCGATGAATCAACCGATTTTTATGCTATTTGCGGCAATCGATGCAGTTTTTCGAGTCCATTGAAACAATCTACAACAAAAATTTTTATGATGAAAAATTTCGGAGAAATTGAGAAAAACACTTTTTTTATTTCTTTTGTTCACGATATCTAACGAACGAATAAACCGATTTTGACCGGACTGGTAGCGATCGACGTCGCTTTTCAAGGTTAAAAGCTGATTAGATTTTGGAATTGATTGGTAAAGCCGTTTAAAAGTTATTCCAAAAAACCTGATTTGAAAAAAAAATATTTCTTAGTTTTTTCGAAATTTCTCAGAACCTACCGGTCCGAATTAGTTGAAATTTTCAGGAAATCTAAGTTTGATGGAACTCTTTAGAACGCCATTTGGTAGGATCCAATCGGTTAAGCCGTTCAAAAGTTATAAGCGGGTCACATACTTACATACAAACACACACACACACACACACACCTATACTTGTACAGCGTAGGATCCGAGCAAATGCGTAGTGTACATGCACTATTAACTTTTCTATGTTCCTTAATTTAATTGAATAATAACTATCACTTATGCTAAATAAATTATACTAAACATAATTGTTGCATTATTTTTCCAATTATATGCAAATTTATAACTAACACTGTACATGTACTGCGAGCAATCGTTGTTGCTATGTTACATACACAGTTACAAGTTCTGTAAACGTATAGGAAGAAAGTTTTTCCGCGCCATTCTGTTGTTGTCTTATCAGGATGTCAGACCGGAAATTAATTCATACATGCTTAACCCTGACCTTCATAAAGTCTTTCAGTTCAATTTTTTGCTCATCTGTCCCAGTAGTAATTTTCCATACAAGTTTATATGTAAGTTACGGTCATTTACATTGTGAAATGGCAGCTTTTAAAATAGGAAGTAATCTTTTTTAATTGGGTTTGCCAGTTTTTACATTTTAGGCCTACATAATACGTAGACAGATCCATTTAATAGCTAAGATATTGGAATTTATAGTGTTCGATTATGGGTAAGAATACAGTTTAAAATAAAAAAACATTTAGATTTCATTTGTACATAAATAGCCAATTTTTAAATTTGAATGAGGTATACACTACACATTGCCTGATCCAGAGCACTTATTATATGTAGTTTTAACAAAAGAAAGTCGGATTTATTGAATTGTTTGAAATATTTTGGAAATTAGATACGCTAAACTTTTGTGTTCAGAACAAGAGTCTGGATATATACAGGGTGATTTTTAAGTATGGAAACGGCTTTATATTGCGCAACTGGGACGTTCTTGGCGGTAGAAACTTATGCTAACCTTATGCTGATTATGTAGGTGCTGACAATAAATGTTTAACAAATTGTCGCATCTGATCTTTTAGATACCTATTAGCTGAATTTATCAGCTGATCTTGCAAACAGAATATGAAATAAATTTTTAACAAATTGTCGCAGCTGATCTTTTAGATACCTATTAGCTGAATTTAGCACCTACAGCTGATGTATGGTTCATGAAATAGCCACTTATTTTTAGTTGTTGCTATGTCCATTTATTTTTATACTTATTATTATCATATCTAACCACCATTTAAATTTAGTTTTTTAGATACTTCATGAATAAAAAATGTAAAATTGGATAGTGCAGTGCGTTCTACCTAATTTTATTGTGAACACAATTTTCCCAAAACTGCAACTTTGAATGCTAATAACTCTACAACGAAGGCATCTATCAAAAAACGGTTTGCGCCATTGTTTTTCTTTTGAAATTTCACATTGAGGTGATGTGTCATATGACCATCATCTCATTTAAAATAATAAAGTTAAATCCAATATGGCGGAACCAAGATGGCGGACAAAAATTTCAAAACCACCAAAAAGTAGGATTTTTAAAACTGTACAGGTTAGCATAAGTTTCTACCGCCAAGAACGTCCCAGTTGCGCAATATAAAGCCGTTTCCATACTTAAAAATCACCCTGTATATGTGTCTGTTTTTTCGCTTATCATCTAAGGCTCTATCTCCTTTGAAGCCTTGCTTGTTTGCATTACCTTCTCCTAATTATTTGACAACAGTTTTAATAGGTCTACGACTCAATATGTATGCCTACAGTAGCACTAAGCCCGCCATCGTATTTATACTGATGTTTGCACAGTTTATGCAACTTATTCATACTTACAATTTGTATTAACATAAAAGTAAGTAACTGATATAACTTCAAAACGAGAATTTTCGTACATTGAATATTGGCTGACATTTCTACAATGCAATATATTCTAATTAAAAAAATATTTAAAATATTAAAAATTTTCTGCATTAAGATACGTACAAAGTTCAGATATAAATCAATAAATGGACTAATTTATAATAATTTACAAAGACTACATTTAAATATCTAACAACGGGTTAAAATAAAAATGTTAAATTATAAAAAGATATCGTAACATACTTAATTATCTCAACATAGTATAAAATAAAGCTGCCGGAAAACGTTTTACTGTACTTTCAGACTATAATCTTGAAAACAAGTAAACCAATTTGGATGCTATTTTTACCACTGAATAAACCATTTATTTGAAAATTATGCTATTATCTGTATGTATGTGTGTCTCTCTTTCCCCTTTGCAAGTACATGGTAATCTCAGTGTCCAAATAGCACAGAAGGTACTACAATTAATATTTAAAACGTGGCATCACCAGACTCACATATATACAAATACATGTATTTGCTTAATATATTATATAGTTATGTATATATATATATAAAAGTAGCAATACAAATTAGGCTAGTACATCGTTTATAACTCATGAACCGTTTGATAGATTTTAAATATTAAAAAAGATTTGAATTCACCATTGAATTCTCTATAAGGTGTTATGTTTTTATATTTCCAAACGTATTTTAGAATTCGTAATTAATATTTAAAAATTAAAACAAATTTTCGATTTGAACTTTTGCCGTGAACGTTAATAACTCAAGTAATTGTTAACGAATCTTTATGAATAAGAATTTTATAATATAGTATTATAGAATATATACTATGTGGAAAGTTTGAATGAAATCGGTTTGTAATTATAGATTTTCGACAAAAAATTTATAAATTCATATTTATATAGTAAATATTTACATTATATCGAATGGTAAATGTACAGTTATTCCTAAATATTAATAAAAACTTGATAACACATAGTAAATTTCATGAGGAATTTGAATATGATTTAAAAAATAACTTTCGATAAATAGTTCTTTAGATATTAACGATTTTTTATGATAATGTACCCGGTTTTCGATCCTTTGAAATCATCTTTTTCCGAAAACCTATAATTACAAACCGATTTGATTCAAACTTTACATATATGTTCTATAAGACTATATAAATAGCTTATTAAAATTTCATAAAGATATATTAACAAAATTACTCGAGTTATTAACATTCACGGCAATAGTTCAAAACCGTTGTGGTTATTTTGATTTAAAAAACGTACAAGGTTCCCGTAAATCGTTTATAACTCATGAACCGTTTGACAGATTTTAAATATTAAGTATGATTTGAATTCACCATTTAATTCTTTATAAGGTATTATGTTTTCATATTTCTAAACGTATTTTAGAATTCGTAAGTAATATTTAAAAAAAGACAAATTTTCGATTTGAACTTTTGCCGTAAACGTTAATAACTTAAGTAATTGTTAACGATTATGTATGAAACTTTAATACGATCTTTATATAGTCTTATAGAATATATGTGGAAAGTGTGAATGCAATCGGTTTGTAATTATAGATTTTCGAAAAAAATGTATAAATTTATATTTACTTAGTCAATATTTTCATTATATCGAATGGTAAATGTACAATTATTCCTAAATATTAATAAAAACTTGATAATGTATGGTCAATTTCATGAGGAATTTGAATATATTTTTAAAAATAACTTTCGATAGTTAGTTCTTAAGATAATAACTATTTTTATGAACATGATGGTTTATACATA
>JAGFPH010026496.1:0-10402 GCA_018207615.1 Philaenus spumarius
AATACTGTGACTAAACAGTTTAGGTAAGTCCTCTAGTTTTTTTTTTTTTCTAATTATATAAAGTGATAATACGACGAAATATTATAATTATACAAATATTATAATCATACTGATATCGGAAAAATACTGTGACTAAACAGTTTAGGTAAGTCCTCTAGTTTTTTTTTATTCTAATTATATAAAGTGATAATACGACGAAATATTATTTCTCAAATGAGGCAACCTTTACTATCTAGTTACCTTGATTTATACACACCTTAATTAGTACAATAACCTATTGTTCGATTTGGCAACGTTGATTAATTTCCATTTTAAATACGCAGTTAAACGGTACTTCCTATTGTTTGATGCATTTGTTTACATAATTATGTTTGTTACATTATTTTCACATTTTCTTGCTTCGTGGATACTTTTGGGGTTCATATTGTTTAGTTTATTTAATTCTTACATGTTTGGTGTATGTGAAGTGATTTATTTTGTTATAATTACGTCAAATATCGCGGAAAAGTCGAAACTTAACCTATACAATTTCAAGTTTTATTTCTTTCATAACTCCTACAAATATTATTTGCCGGGCAAATTTTTGTTGTTTCTACTATCAGTTAGGTGTGTTCTTTCATGTTATATCAAATTCCCTTAGAAATCGATTGACAAGTTAAAGTAAATTTTTACCAGGAAATCTTTGTTAAAGTTGCTGAATCCCCTCGATGTAAAAGTCTAAACATCAGAGTTTAAAATTGTGAATTTGTTGAGAGCTTAAGTTTTGACTTGTACTAATTATGAAAGGAATTTTGGCACCAAAGTACATCATTACATTAGCACCATCTGCTGCTAATCCTATCATGTTTACCTTATAAGGGATGCCGAGGTTATCAAAAAATGTAACGATTTCTCCATATAAAGTATCACTAGTAACATCTGTCAAAGGAATAAGCCCAAGGAATTCATCATTTAATTTATTATTGTTTAACACACGGACTACCATACATAAAAATGTTTGATGCAACCTTTGTCTGTAGACTCGTCTACAATAAGAGAAAATTTGTTTATTTTCAATGATTTAGAGAGCTGATTTAAACTTTTTTTACCAGTCACGTTATTTATAATAGCAGTCAATTTCGTTCCCCCACAATCAATGTTTTTGGCAATAACAGAATCTGGACATACAGCTATCAATAAATTAGGTAAGTGCTCGATTACTCTTATTGGTAAATCATGTTCACAAACAAGCTGGCAAGACGTATTTCACTTTCTTTTACAGAATTAACCAATTTTGTTTTACTGTCTGAAGACATATCTGTTAATTTACGCTGATTCGCAAAAGTGTTACAATTTTGTACATGTTTTTTGACAGTAGTATGTTTTTTTAAATCACTTTTCCCAAATGTTTGTCACAGGCAAAACAATACACAAAGAAAGCACCTCTATCACTTTTTCTTAACCACCCATGAAAAAGAGGATCTATTTCCCACTCACTATTGTACTTTGTACAGTATTTCGCATTTTTAATATTTACCACTTTTACCCCGGTGTCTGAATCACTACTTGTATCCATTCCATCCATTATAACAAATTTTAGGTTAATCACTTATACTATCTTTTGGCTACAAAAAAGCGGGAACAATATGACTAAGACATAAGGAGAGTCTAGGTTTCCGAAGAACATTATTGATGAATTACTTAGCAAGCAAATCGCATAGCAAACAATGCTAAAACAAAAACTAAATTGTTTGATGGGATAGGTCATTGTGAAAATTGAACACAACTGTTTTCTGTAAAGTGCAATTATCAAGTTGCTTAGCAATAATTTTTTCAAGCATGAGGAAAAAATAGGAAGATATCTAAAAAAATTCGTTTTCCCGACAACTGTCGAAAAATCTGAAGATCTTCTGACAAATCGGAAGACTTGGCAACACTGGGCCAGCAATCGTTTTGAGTTTTGACACATCTGCCAAAGAAAATGCCATTGCACAGCTGATAGCCCTAAGGCGAAGGCCTGTATTAATTAATTACACTATCAAAGTTCTTTGTCAAAGATCTTTGATCACATATTTGATCAAATAAATGTTCTCTCTTGGAGAACCTTTGACAAATAAATTTGAAGTGTGCCAACTTTGATAAAAGATTGCATATTACACTATAAAATATTTCAAATTTGACAAAGAACTTTGATAGTGTAATGCAGGCCTTACTCTTTAATTAATTAATTGAAACGTAAACCTCTATAGGCCACCAAGTCCAAAATATTTTGCGGGCGGTGAATAGGATTTTACCGTCAAGCATTTTCCCGTCACGCACTACTATATTATATAGTACACAAGTGTATATAGCAGAGTATAATATATAGTTTATTTAATACTTGGTAATACCTCGGAAATGGACATTGTGCTTCCTCATTTCGTAAATTGTGTTAAAATAGTTTACTTGGTAGCACCTCTGAAGTGGACATTGTGCTTCCTCATTTTGTAAATGGTTTTAAAATAGTTTACTTGCTAATACCTCTGAAATGGACATTGTGCTTCCTCATTTTGTTAGTTGTGTTAAAATAGTTTACTTGGTAATGTTACAATAACCAAATTTTGTGTATGGTACTTTGCAAATTTCTTTTATGCAGGATTTTTTAAGCAACCAAAATAATTTCCATAATATCTATTAACTCCTATAAAAGCGAGTACGTAAGTGCGTACGCACGTGCAGTAAAATTAATTTAATATAAAGCTAATTTCACCCATCATCTGTAAAATTAGTGTATATTATTATAGTTTGAGGTTATGTTTACAACTTCAATCATTGTAATGTCTTGTGAAGTTGATTTTTTTACTTTCTCACTATACTATAGTATAGAGAAAGTATAGTGATCGCAAAAAAAATCGATGTTGAGATTTTTGTGGAAATACCGGTTTTGGGACCCCCTGAGTCCAAAAAAGTGGTTTTTACAAAATGTCTGTCTGTATGTCTGTATGTATACAAAGCTATTGCTGTTCGTTAGTCTCGCTAAAACTCGAGAACGGCTGGACCGATTTGGCTCACTAAAACTCGAGAACGGCTGGACCAATTTGGCTAATTTTGGTCTTGAATATTTGTGGAAGTCCAGAGAAGGTTTAAAAGGTGAATAAATATTTATCATTTTTGATTGCAGGTGCTGAAACCAACAAAAAAGTTAGTACTATAAATACCATACAAAGAGTGCATCCTTCTATCAAAAGTTTAAGTCTTTTATTTATCGATTAAGGCAGTACGAAGTATGCCGGGTCAGCTAGTATGTAATATATTTGAATTGTCTTATAACATATAAATATAATATATATTTATCTGACACTTCCTCTCAATTTAAATCATATTACAAAAAAAAATCTTCCTTTTAAATCATTTTTTGAGTCTATCTGACTTAATGGTAAATACCCAACAAGTGTCTATGGCTTTAACATTCTTTCGTAAAACTGCAGGCTTCCAAGTATCGTGTTCATGTAGCGCTTTAATCTCTTTCTTTATAGCCTCTTTCCATTCACTGCCAGAAATTACAGCTTCTTCATATGTTGAAGGTAATCCAGTGATTAAACAATAAGCTAAATGTACTTCCTCTTCAGAGCTATTGTCTTCAAAAGCACCGTCCTTGTATACGACATAATCCCCCCAATTTCTTGGGAACAGACTTGGTTCTGTTACTCCTGCGAAGAGGTGCTTCTGACATTTCTTCCTCAATTTGACCATTTTCAATTACTTTATTGTAATTGACATTTTCTTCACTGTTTAGAGGAATTTGAGGAATACTAGCTGTGGAAGTTTCACTCTGATAAACATATAGTCCTTTTCATCAAAAGTGACGTCTCTTGGAATGATTATTTCTTGAGTCTTGGGTTTCCAGAGTCTGTAGCCATTCTTTGCATAACTAACCATTATACATTCGAAAGCTCTTTTTTCTAATTTATCTGCTGGTACTGGCAACGTATAAGCCCAAGGATTTGAGCCAAAAACTTTTAGTTTCTCATAGTTAACTTTGCCCAGGCAGATTTCAGCAGGTATACTGAATTTTTCTTAAATGCAAATGTTAATGAACGATTTAGCTGATAAACTGCACAACACAATGCTTCGCCCCAAAGATATTTCAGTAAATTAGTCTCAGCAAATAGAGTTCTTACTTTACTCATTAAAGTAAAATTTATTCTCTCACTAACACCATTTTGCTGCTTTGTATGGGGCAGTGTATATTCATTCACAATTCCTTTTTGTTTACAAAAATTCTTAAAAGCATTTGAGGAGTATTCCCCTCCGCAGTCTGATCTTATTCTGACTGAATAATAACCTCTAGCCTTTAATTGCTGAATATAATTAATAATATTAGCTTCTGCTTCTCTCTTATGTTTCAACAAGAATACTTGATAGAAGTGAGAGCAATCATCAATAATTGTCTGGTAATAACGTTCACCATTCATTGTGTGAATCTTCAAAGGACCAGCAATATCACTGTGTATTAGTTCACCAATAACCTTTGATCTCGGCATGGAAACATCATTGAAAGGCTTTCTTTTTGCCTTACCCTCATTACAGGGACTGCACACCTCATATTAGCTTGGCAAACTGAGTAACTTCAAGCTATGCACATTTAAATGTCCAAGCCTCTGGTGCCACAACACACTTTTATTAGAAGAGATAAGACAGGTAGCACTTTCTGAAGAAGGTTTTACGTCAAAATTTGCAACATACAAATTTTCGAAAGTGGGGCACATAATTTTCAGTTTACTGTTAGTAATTGTTGCATTTTGACCACCACTGTCAAAGTTTACATTGTAACCATTTTTAGTCAGCCTTTTATCAGATAAAAGGTTATATTTAAGATTTGGTACAACTATAACATTTAACCTAATTTGTACCTTTTTATTGCTTTTATTATTCCATGTTTCTACACTTAAATAACCTCTTTTCGTGCAACTACCATAACAACACCATTGGCTATTTTTATACCTACATTTTTCTCCAAAAGTTCAATATGATGCATATATTTTTCAAGATCTATAGACACACAATGATTTGTGGCTCCACAATCCAAAATAAAATTTGCCTGCGTTCTGCTACACTGCAGTTTGGATGTTACGGCTTCATTCACAGTCAAATCACCTGTTGCTATAAAATCAAACTCTTCTTGCGTATTTTCACTCAGGTTAGAATTTTCAGACTGTTGTTTAGATGCTGCCTCTGCTCTACCACGTCTGTGTACACGGAATCCACTTGAACCTCGACTACAATTTCCATACGCACGATTTATCATATTATGTTTTTGAGATTTATTATTCGAGGGGAATTCACCTTTAAAATGACCTTTACCACCACATGTATGACAAATTACACTTTTGCGATATTCGCTGTGATTTGCCGAAGTATAGAAAGAATGCTGAGTTTCTTTAACGTTATTATTGAGACTTGATTTGATCTTGCCCATAATAAACATTTTTGATAATGCGCTTTTCCTATGAAAAACACTTTCAAGATTCTCGATCATTTCTCTTGCAGACTTGGCATTTTCTATGTACTCTATATATTTATCAGATATCGACTGTGCTAATATGTATTGAGCTTTGCTATCCATATCATTAAACTTGGCTAGTTCATCATCTTTTAATTTTGTGTATGCTTCTTCAAGAATGTCGACGGCAAGAAGTACTTTCTCTTTTTCTAGGAGTAAACGTATCCTGTATTTCCATGTAGAAAAATTGTTTGCCGTCAATATAGGTAAGGGTACAGTCGATGTAGCCATGGTCTCTCTTATTAACTATGATAACCTTTTAATGTTATATAGGCTATGTTAGGCCTATAACTTCTGAACACTTTAATCTTTACTTTTACAGCACATAAATTACAAAACAAGTTAAGAAATCAGACCTAACCTCAATTTCACAAATAGTACAACCTAATACCTAAGTTACATCTATCTTTTAATATCGGCCCTTAATCTGTCATTTACTTCTTAATTTTATATTAATTTATTTACTTTACCTGGGCACATAACCTGTCAGGATACTAATAGGAAACAGGTAAAAGGTACTCAGAGAGAACATAATAAAAGTGTGCCATACAGAACAGTATTTTATTGAGAACTAAAAGCATTAAAGCATTTAGTTTAGTTTAAAAGCATTAAAGCAACAATAAGAAAGTTAACACATGTAGATATCTAAGTTACATATGACATCATATTTTAAACAAATGTAATATATTTGAATTGTCTTATAACATATAAATATTTTTATGTATTTATCTGACAATAATAACATACATAAATACAAAAATTTAACAAATATTCATACAGTTTTATCTATACTAATATTATAAAGAGGTAAAGTTAGTTTGTTTGTATGTATGGGGTATCTCTGGAACTACTGAACAGATTGAAAAAATAGTCTTACTAATAAAAAGCTACACTATCCCTGAGTAACATAGGCTATAATTCATTTGGATAAAAACATTTTTTATTTCAATGTTTGTAAATTTAGTCGGAAAAATCTTAAGTTAGGCCTAGGACTGATGACCAACACATGTATTTACATTTATTACCATAGCAACCAAATAAATAAAATAATTCGACCACGCAGCTGGACCTCTGACGTGAGTGGAGCAAATTTCCAAAATTACGTTTATATGCCTAATGTTTTAGGGTTTCAACCGTGGTTTCAACCAATAATTTGGGGAATAGGTCTACCACGAAGGCGTTGAACAGCTGTCTGTGTGTACGCAATATATTAGTAGAATTTTTTTCCTCCTATTGGCCTTGCGAGTTTGCACCACTTGGCTTTGAACCGGGTACTTTTATGGTATTTTACGTTTTGGTCGATTTTGGAGGAACCAAGTGAGCTATAAGGTCGCGTAAAAAAACAAAATGTGCAGAATAACATCCTACATTTATATTTTTAGAAAAAACTCTAAAAAAGTTTCATTCTCGTAGTAAAAATCTCAAAAAATAGTTACTTCCGGTCAAAAAACGTACTTCCGGTTGTTGGATTTTTTTTTGCTAACGAACTCGTCTGAGCGACGTAGACAACCAACAAGTGTACCAAATTTGACCCAAATCGAACTTAAAATGCGGCCTCTAGAGTGCGAACACATATATACATATATATATATATATATATATATGAATTTTAATGACACCCCAAAACGTGTTCTGGGGACCATGATCGATGCTCATTTGCTACTCCCGACCTTGGGTCTCACCATAAGGGCCACTGCAATAGCTCATTTTTCCTATGGAAATTCGCTAAAAACGTTTTTTTATAAATAAATTATAACCTGTGTATGTTACTTAGGGATAGTGTATCTTTTTAATAGGAAAACAATTTTTGCAATCGGTGCAGTAGTTCCAGAGATTACCCCCTACATACAAACAAACAAATAATCAATAGAATATAGATAATACAGCTATTTGCTCCAATATTTCCATTAACATCTTTATTAAAATTTTGAAGCAATTATTTGTATTTTTAGGTTTTTATTAAAGTGTAGACCTGAACCTTGCTGGTTCTTTTAACCTTTAATAAAACTGCTGTTATAAAATATACAAAATAGTTATTAGTATATATAGTTTATATTATATACTCTATTTGTTTATATATATATATATAATATATTAAAATTGTATAAGTTAGAAGCAATTATGTTTCGTCCTATTTTAATGAAAAACTAATGTAGGTATCAAATTGATAAATCGATAAATTGATAAATTTAACGATGAATAATGACATACTTGAATTTAAATGCACAAACGAAATTATTAAATTAAATTCCTATTATTAAATTCGAAAAAAATATGTTTTATTTATTTTTAATTAGGATGTAACATAAAGGCTTCTTATTTTATAATTCCTTAACCCAAGCTTTTATTGGTTTGTGTATTAGTTCAGTCTAAGCCTAATTTCAAATATTATTTTCTATCAAGCTACACATCGGAATCACCACGGCATATAGAATTTTAACAAATTTTAATAAAATTTAAACCACACATAGAAAACATATCTTTAAGAGTCCTTGGAGGCTAACGGCCATCTTGGATTTGCCCGCCATAAGAGCAATGTTAATTTCAAACAGCCGCTGGAAAGTTGTTTACCATCCCAAAATAATTTGTCACATACCAAAGTGATTGTAATTTAAATGTCTAGGGCGCTGTGTGATAAGAAATTTTGTTTGTAGTTTTTTATTTGCTTTATGAGTAAAAAATTAATACTAAAAACAAATATTTTTTACAAAAAAATGGTTTGTTTTTTTGATACTTTAATTTACACAGTTCCCTTAGTAAATTAGTTCTTTATACTCTGTTAAATTTTCAATGCTTTAAGTGGAAAGATTAAACGGGAATTAGCGTTTAAATGAAGTAATGTTACGTTGGTCGTTACGCTCCAAACGGCAGATTTAAATCTGCAGTTAGTTCCCGCTTTTTCCGCTAGAGAGCGGGCCTAGCCGTCTCCTGCTGACCTATATAACACAGTCATTGACCTTGAAGACACTGGCATTCCGTCTCACCCTCACTCCTTCAGTAGCGATCGGTGGATAGTTTGCATTGTATGGTTCTGATATTAATTATGTTATTTTCTGTAAAGGTTTTGGGCATCCGTGCAATAGTGCCCAACATAAACTCGTTGTAAATATTTTTCGTTATGAATCTATTTTAGATATAGTGAAGTGTATGATTTTAGTTGCTTAGAGATAGTGTTTAGTGTGTTAGTTATGGGGAATAAAAAGAACAAAATTCGTAAACTGAAATGCAGAAACGGGCAACGGTTGCAGGAGTGGCGAGTGCTGGATAGCTTCAATTTAGCTAAAACCTCATCCGGTAAATTATCTGAAAGTAGACGCAGTGATCAAGACAATCGATTATGCTATGTTACAGATTTTATTGAAAGTTCTACCCCTCCTTCAGGTTCTGATAGTACCGTTGTAAATGACTGTCAACTAGAGACCCCTGTTCCCCAATATAATGACCTTGTTATTGAAAGTGATAGTTCTCCATGTGGAAATTCTGTCGAACCGTTGTCTGGGAGGCGTATCGTGGACATTGATTATTTTTTAACAAATATTGTTAAAATGGGATGTCACGGGGAACAGTATGGATGTACTCTACGCAACATGATTTATTGTCAAGAAATGTTTCGGGGGTTGAGGTCGGGGTTAGTTTTCGTCTGCAATATGTGCAGCTTGAAGTACACATTATGGAGTGAACCCGAAAAAGAGGACTACATGGACGTAAATACTGCTGCCGTGGCGTCGGTGATGACCATTGGAGGAGGATTCACCAGTTTGCAACAGCTGATGACCGGTATGGAGATACGTTGTATGAGCGTAAAAACATACGATCATCATCACTCGACAGTATCACGGGCTTGGGAGGAGACAGCAATGGTAGAGATGAAGGCAGCGGCGGCTGAGGAGGCGGCTCTGGCGAGGCAGCGCGGAGATGTGGACAATGAAGGTGTTCCTTATATCACAGTTGTTGCGGACGGAAGCTGGGCCAAGCGGTCATACCGTACCAACTACAACAGCTTATCTGGAGTGGTAAGAAGCCATAATTTAATTACTGGTTTAAATAATACAGAGTGTTTAATTTTATTTGTGCCACATCAAATTTGTTTTGCCAAATTTCCAAAAACCGTAATTTTGATTTATTTTTAATTAGTAGGGAAACAATTCGGTTTATAACGAAAATTGCAATAGGATAAAGGTTTTAACAGTTTCATATAACATTTTAACTTAAAATAAATATAGGGTTTCTATAAAAAAATCTTGGTAAATCTATCGATCAACGACACCACGCAAAATTAAATTTTTTCCCCAAAATGTAGGAAACTTGACGCTCGTTATAGAAATGATAGTTTTCCCACGGAAAAGTCGGGAAAATAGGAAAATAATATATTTTTTATATTACTGTCATGTGGGTATTCATATTGTGCGGAGTTTAACCCTGAATACGTACGTGCAATTATGTTTCCGATCACACTTATTCCTCCACGGAAAAGACGGGAAAACCCCGGAAACTCGGAAAATATTTTTTTTCACATAAATACTATCATATGGATATTCAAAGTAACTAGGGGATCCGCCCATGGTCGCTTCGTTCAACAACCTCGGCGGCAACCCATAGCAAATGCAATGCAAACAGATTATTGTATACTCTGATATGTTCTCGGAAATGACGATTGAGCGGTTACCTGTACATAGCTAACGTCAGGCAGAGATCGAAATAAACACGACCAACCACAATAATTGGAAGTGTGGCAAGCCTTGTAATTTCACCATTAATATTTAAATAATCAACATTTAAAGCACATTTTGATATCACCAACTAAAGGAAACAATATAGACGTAGGCTAATATGTAACACCAGATGTTTGACTTATAATACAGTAAGCCTTTTGTTTACTTT